>JAODAL010006826.1:0-130184 GCA_025379985.1 Phyllomedusa bahiana
CATGCTGCGTTCCAGGACAGGGATATTCAATGTCCATTTCAAGTTACATGATGGTTTAAATGATACTGCCTTCTGGCACTTTTAATTTGTGGGTGATGCAGGTTTAAGGGTCAGGCTGTTGTACAAGACAGGGATAGTAAATGGTCTGTGACTTTTTTTCTGTGACTTTTATAACCTAAGTGTGTTGCCTAAGATGTAGCACGTATCCATTTGACTGTTGTGGATGTTAATTTCAGCTTCTCCAGCCTTGTTTGGGTGTAATAATGAAGGTGTTGTTGCTCTCCCATAGACTTTAATGGTCATCGCGCATAATCGATGCTCACTATCGAAAAACCTTATCGATAGCGGCCGACTATCGACTATCGATCGATCTCGATAGCCAACGCAATCGCTCAACACTAGAAAAGACCAATTTATTTTCTTGTTTATCACGTGAGTTGATACTTCTATCCTTTTTATGTTTGTGCAGGAACTCAAATTGTGTTTTATTCTCAATCTTTTTTATGGCTCTACTTCTCTGATGTTCCTTATAGCCCCTTAATTTTAGTCTTTGGATAATAGTGTTTTTCTCTTTCTCATAATCACTTTCTTTGGTACAAGCTCTTTTTGCCCTAATGAACTCTCCTAGGGGAATAGAGTCTATTGTATGTTTTGAGTGGCAACTATCAGCCCTTAGGATTGAGTTGCCACTAGTTGGTTTCCTATAAAGGGTTGTAATGACTCCAGTCTAATGCCTTCTAACATAACATCAAGAAATGGCATTTTATGTTCCTCAATCGCATATGTAAAATGCAAATTGCATGTATTATCATTACAGTAACGGACAAACTCCGGTATGGACGCAACATCGTGACCGCAAACAATCAAGAGGTCATCAATGTAGCGCCCATACCAGTGTCCGAAAGGATTACTGGAACCAAAAAATGGCGTGTTGTTCCCACCACGCCATGAAAAGATTGGCTACAGATGGAGAAGATGTTGCCCTCATTGGGACCCCTATTTGTTGGATATAATAGATATCATTAAATCTAAAGTAATTATTTTTCAATAAAAAATCGATTACTTCCAGTAGGAATATTTTTAAACCTTCAGTGTAATTGCTGTATTTATTGAGATGGTATTCTATTGCTGTTCTTACAAGACCTTGTGGGATATTAGAATATAAATTAACAACATCCATGCTAAGCCATGTATAGTTAGAGGACCAAGTAAAGTTAGTAAAGGTTTGTAATACCATACTGCTGTCTTTCAAATAACCTGGGGCAGTCTGCACTAAGGGCTGTAGGTATGTATCCACAAAATTACTTAAGTTCTCCAAAAGACTACCTCTACTGGATATAATTGGACGTAGTCCTGGGGGAAATACATTTTTGTGCAATTTAGGCAGTCCATAGAAAATCGGAATTTGTGGATTTTCAATTTCCATGGCTTTTTTTTGTTTTTCATTTATTGCTCCTAACGTCATCCCTTCTTCCAATAATTTTCTCAAGCTGACTTGAGAAATCAGGCAGTTGTAGAAAAGACTTTAAGCTGTGAACAAGGGCCACAGTGCGCCCAAAACGCTTAGGCTGTTTTACTGCCATTTTTGTACCCTCTGCACGTCATGTTTATATTTTTGCAATAAAGTAAAGCTCCACTGTTACCGCTAGTGCTGGATTGCATTTTTTGCCAATTTCACAACTTTATTGGTCTTCATTAGGCAGTGGTTCGGGGTCCAGGGCTAGTGCAAGGCGTGCTGAAGCTATGGCGGAGGAAGCGGAGGAGGAGGAGGTATTCCTGGACACCGACGTTACCGATGTCCCTGCCTTGGAAAGAGGTTGGCATGGATTTGAGGCGGAGGAGGAAGATGAGAAAGATCAGTTTGCTAGTGCCCCTCGACCCAGAGGCTTGGGAAATCAAGGCTCCATCTCTCACATGAGTGATTGGATGCTCCATTTCCTCAACATGATCCTCGCATTAAGGCCATCTAACTGAACAACAGTTATTGGGTGGCCACCCACCTCGATCCCCGGTACAAAGCAAAACTCAGCACTTTCCTTCCACCCACCCAAATAAAGAGTAAAATGCAGGAATTGGAGACCGTGCTGATTGATCAACTGGAGACATCTTTTGTGTCTGCTTCACGTTCTTCAAATGTCATGCTGGAAAAACGTCAGCAACGTGACAGCAGTAGAGTGCCAAGTAGCTGCAGCAGCAGCAGGCATTGTGGCAGAAGCCTTATGGCAATCCTTATTTATCACCTCACCAACGCAAGTAATGCAGGGCACACATACAACACACAGAGACCGGCTTAAGATCATGGTGTACGACTATCTGCTTCTCAACACCGATGTTTTTGGATATGTTCCGGACCCAATCGACTTCTGGGTATCCACAATGGATGAATAGCCCGAGCTCGCTCGCCACACCATAGAGGTGTTGTCCTGCCCAGCAGCCAGCATCATATCTAAGCAGACCTTCAGCACAGCTGGAGGAGTCATTACAAACAAACGCATCCGGATTTCCACAGATAATGTTGATCGTTTGACTTTCATCAAGATGAAACAGGCATGGATCTATGATGATGTTGTGGCCCCAAGTGCCGAGGTCACCGATTAGTTGTCTACTTCACATTCCTCTTCAAACAGAAATGGTCCTCTTGAAAAAAAATTAAATGGTCATTTCTCACTGCAATTTTTATTCTCAGTTCCCAAAAGGTCATTTTGCTGGTTTTGCGGTGAGGAGACTGTAAAAGACACAAATTGTACAAGGTTTAATGAAAAAAAACGTATTCCATTTCTCACTATCATCTCTTTAAAATTTTTCGCACTGTCAAGGGTTTTGGGGTAATGGTGATGTCAAAAACAGGAATAGGTAGGACACTGTTAATGGACACATATTTCAAAATGACTTGTTTTTGCAAGATCTTTAACATATCTAGCAATCCCTGTATTGAGACAACCCGTTTAATACAATTTAAAAAAAAGAGAAACAAAGAGGTGGTGGGATTCCACACTATTTTAAAAATGTGTTTTCTAGAATTAAACTACTAAAAAAATTGCATGTACAAAATAGCTGATACAAATATTCATCTGAATTGTACAAGGGAGATACAGGAAGACTTGAACAGATGTAGGTTATTCAGAGGACATGGTGTATGGAGCACATTCGCCACCCCAAGAACAGAGATAATTTCCTCCAACACGCTGAGTAAAACAAGAAAAAGAATGCCAAGAAAAAGGGCACCTAGGTGAAACAGGAGCGTCAACCACCAGCATTTCCAAGTGAAGCTCAATTGGTCCGCACTCATACGGAGGGGCAAGCGCTCTCGTAGAGGCAGAAATTTCTCAAGTGCTACCCAGGTCTTGACTGTGTACTGAGGAAGGCTGGAGGTCTTAGCTCACACTTCCGCTTCTGCGCTCTGCTTCAGCATGACTGTTTTCGTTGCTGTGCTATAAGGGCATTTTTTGCCGTGTTAATGGATGACGGACGCCAGCCTGGGCTTTCACCGCACCCACTGTAACTCGGGCCCTGCGAGCTGAACCTGCGTGTTAATAGATGACGGATGCCAGCCCTTGTTCTCACCACACCCACTGTAAGTCCGGCCCTGCCAGCTGAACCTGCGTGATCCTCATTTACAGCCTCACCCGCCTTGATCAGTAATTTCCTTCAACCCACTTGACAGTAGAATGCAGGATTTTCAGGCAGGTCTCGTTGACCTACTGTGGACATCTGTTTAGTTTGCTTCACATTCTAATGTCACGGTGGAACAATGTCACCAGTAGAATGGCAAGTTGCTCTAGTAGCAGCAGTATTGGAAAAAGAGTTGTTTTTAATATAGTTTATTTCTTATTGCGAAATTTTCTGCTGATGGTCCATAAGGGCACCTGTGCGGGTTTTTTGAGTCATGCTGCATTACAGGATATGGATAGTCAATGTCCATTTCACTAAAATACTGCTTCAAAGACTACTTTCTTCCGGCACTTTTTAATCTGTGGGTCATGCAGGTTTGAGGGTCATGCTGCAGTCCAAGACAGGCATAGTCAATGTCCAGTTCAACTAAAATGGTAGTTCAAAGACTCCATTTTCCGGCACTTTTTTACCTGTGGGTCAGATAGGTTTAATGGTCATACTGCGGTCAAGGACAGGTATGGTCAATGTCCAGTTCAACTAAAATGGTGGTTCAAAGACTCCTTTTTCAGGCACTTTTTAATCTATGGGTCATGTAGATTTAAGGGTCATGCTGCGGTCAAGGACAAGCATAGTCAATGTCCAGTTCAACTAAAATGGTGGTTGAAAGATTCCTTTTTCCGGCACTTTTTTAATCTGGGGGTCATGCAGGTTTGGGGCTCATTCTGTGGCCCAGGACAGGTATAGTCAATGTCCAGTTCAACTAAAATGGTGGTTGAAAGACTTCTTTTTCCGGCACTTTTAATCTGTGGGTCATGCAGGTTTGAGGGTTATGCTGCGGTACAGGACAGGTATAGTCAATGTCCAGTTTAACTAAAATGGTTGTTCAAAGACTCATTTTTCTGTCACTTTTTAATCTGTGGGTCAGACAGGTTTGGGGTCATGCTGCGGTCCAGGAGAGGTATAGCCAATGTCCAGTTCAACTAAAATGGTGGTTGAAAGACTCCTTTTTCCGGCACTTTTTAATCTGTGGGTCATGCAGGTTTAAGGGTCATGCTGCGGTCCAGGACAAGCATAGTCAATGTCCAGTTCAAGTAAAATGATGGTTCAAATAATACTGCCTTCTGGCACTTTTTAATTTGCAGGTTTAATGGTCATGCTGTGGTAAAGGACAGGGATAGTGAATAGTCTGTGACTTTTTTTCTGTGACTCTTGTTGCCTAATTGTCTTGCCTAAGATGTAGCATGTATCCAGTTTCCTGATGTGGATGTTAATTTCAGCATCTCCAGCCCTGTTTGGGTGTAAGAATGAAGGTGTTGTTCCTCTCCCATAGACTTTAATGGTTATCAGCGATAATCTGTTATCGACTATCGGATATCGTCATGATAATTGCCGATATCGACTATCAAATCGATAACTATAGTTAACACAATCGCTCATCACTAATGATAAATACACACCCTGTATTTGACTCCAAATGAAAGCACTAATAGGCTTGGGTAACCCTTGGATATAAAATGTGCTCCAGAAATAACCAGAAAGAATTTACTTGCCTGTGGTATAGAAAAACACCATGTATTTTACTGAATATAAAAGCACAAACACGCTTAATTAACTCTTGGATATAAATTGCACTCCAGAATTGACCAGGAAAAATATACTCATATGTGGCGTTTAAAACACTGTGTATTTGATTCAATATAAAACCAGAAACAGGCTTAATAAACCCTTGAATATAAATTGCGCTCCAGAAATCACCAGGAAAAATGTACTCGTATGTGGTATAGAAAAATACCGTGTATTTTACTAATATAAAAGCACAAACACGCTTAATTAACCCTTAAATATAAATTGCACTCCAGAAATGACCAGGAAAAATGTATTCGTATTTGGTATAGAAAAACACAGTGTATTTTATTCAATATAAAAACACAAACACGCTTAATTAACCTTTGAATATAAATTGTGCTCCAGAAATCACCAGGAAAATTTTACTCTATGTAGTGTAGAAAAACACTGTGTATTTTACTGAATATAAAAGCACAAACACACTTAACTAACCTTTGAATATAAATTGCACTCCAGAAATGACCAGGAAAAATTTACTCGTATGTGGTATAGAAAAACACTGTGTACTTTACTGAATATAAAAGCACAAACACGCTTAATTAAGCTTTGAATATAAATTGTGCTCCAGAAATCACCAGGAAAAATTTACTAGTATGTGGCGTTTAAAAACACAGTGTATTTTAATGAATACAGAAGCACAAACAGGTTTAATTAATGACCAGGAAAAATGTTGTCGTGTAAAACCACTAACAGGCTTAATTAACCCTTGGATATTCAATGCGCTCCAGAAATGACCAGATGGAATTAAAATGTATATGGGGCAGAATTGGACCCACCCTGGACTTGAATTACAATATCCAACAAACTGAATCAAAATGATAACGGAAGAGGAGCAGTCTATGATAAAAGCAGTCACAACCCCCCACCTCTCCCCCAATCGCTGTTAAAAGCAATTTCCTTTGTGTGAAATCTCTGCTTCTGCACGGCACAACGAGAGCAGTGTGAGGAGCGAGCGCGGCGTCCGTACTTATAGTGCTGTGACGTCACAGAAGCCCGCCGGTCTCTGATTGGCTTGATGTCTGCACATGTCATTTAGGGTCTTCCCTTCTTCCTCCCAGAGTTCTCTTCCCCATGTCACACCATGTGTCTGCGGCCATTTTAGCAATACAAAACACACTTCGTTCCCGCGAATCACCCTAAACTTCAGCTTCGTGCAGAATCAAAGTTTTCCTGAAATTCTAAATGAATTCCACTTCGTTAGAATCGATTCGCCCATCTCTAGTTATATCTTTCAAGAGTGTCTGTTTATTTTATATAGGCTTTTTCGAGCAAAGTGATCTAATAAACATTGTCATGGATATGAAAAATAAAAATGATCCTGCCTCACTTTTTAATTATTTTACCAGGTTCTATTCAGTATCTGAAGAGTGGTTTAATTTAGGGTGATAACTCCCAGGCTCTGGAAAAATCCACATTCGTCTTCTTTTTCTAACTGGTTGGAGGGCATGAAGAAACTGAAGGCAGAAGATACATTTTGGGAAGTTTCTATGATCTTCTATGCATCCTCAGAATATTGTACGTCTACTACTTCTGTTATCTTTTTATGCAGATGGACGAACATACTGTAGAACAGCAGTGACATGCATGTCTGCAAGGAGATTTCTTTGCTCTCAGTCTGAACCAGACTGGACCAATCTGAACTTGGGCTAAGAAGTTTGACAGACTGTAGCATATGGGTGTCAAAGTTGAATTACTTTTGGTCAAGAAACATACAGTATGAGACCACAAATAGAACTGACTGCCAGGCACACAAGAGATGGCTTACGGAGAAGTGGGTGGGAGCTGCAGTTAGAGGAACACAGGATAAACCATCAGAATTTCTAAACCATAAGCCAAGTGTTTTCCAGTACAAACTAAGAAGACGTGGTACAAAGTATTAGTCTGTGCTGTTGAAGAGAAATGTGATATCTTTGTTAAAATAGGGTTACTGTACCGTTGCTTTCTCTGATTGCTGTGAGGGGTTCTCTATAAGAGACAATGTCCCTATTTAAAAGGCTTGGGCTCAAGCTGTGAGCAATAACTCACGGTAAGGGACTGTAATTTTAAAAGTTGATTGGTGTACACATTTGTGTGCATGTAGCAATGGATAGTAGCCTAGTACTTGTAAGGACTGATGAATGCAACAGACATACAAAAATAAGTGGTTGGTGCAATACCACAAACTTCCAGAAAGATGGGAATTGCCTCCTAAAGACCCACAACAGCACAGACTTTATAGTCAAAAGCCAGCACCTTATCCTCTAGTGGACTAGTGGTATTGCAAAGGTCACCTTCAAAAAGCCCACCTAGTCTAATGCCATCTAAAGGATGGAGGTGTAGCACAGAGACCAGAAGAATCTGGTTGCTTAGTGAGCAGTCATGATCCTCGCTAGTAGCTATAGGCAGTACACCTTTGGTTGGCATTATGTGGTGATAGAATGGCGAAAAAGTAAGTAACAATAAAGGAGGATTCACATCGCCTTTTTACATGCGCATTTGGGTGTCTAATGAGTCAGAATTTGCATGAAAAACATATGTATAGTGCCACATTGGCTTCAACTATAACACAAACCATTTGTACACATTGTTGTTTTTTGCTATGAATCAGGAGATGCACTCCCTTTTTTTTTACACATCACATAATGCATGTCAATTAAGGCATTTTCAGTGTGTAAAATGCATCGAGAGCTAAGACATGGATTAGGATGGGGTAAATGTAGTACAAAGAAATCTACTCATACAAAAAAGTGAGGTATGTCGCAGAAATTCAAGGCTGTCTCTTGGATATGCAACTAAACAGTGTTTGTCCAAAGGAAAAATACATTTTGAATCTATTCTAAGTCGATGTTTCCACTCCAATTAATCACAAATCACTGAGAAGAAAAATAATGTATAACAAAAGCTTTAAAATACATCACTGCTAGAAAAATACTGAAGCTTAAACATCACTTTTAATAAATATTCTCTAAAATCAAAACTGTTAAACAAAAACAGAGTTCTAGTAGGGGAACACATTAGTGTGGGTACAGATACCAGATAGGTAACCAAAAAATGGCCACTAAAATACTCCCCATGAAGTACCCCTACCTAGCATGTGTAGGAACCACTCTGAGAAGGGCGCCCCTAATCAACCGATAGCTGAAACCTACTTTTTCCATGAATGACAACAAGAGGGTAGATATTCCCCACTTCAAAACGTTATGTCACCCAAAACAAACGTAGGTAAAATCAGAATGTTTCATCCAACATCTAAGAGTACAACCTGTATTTGGGCTCAACTATATTTTGTAGCCCTTCTGATTTAACCTACTTTTGTTTTGGGTGACATAACTTTTTGAGGTAGGGAATATGTATATGTTTGACTTTTGAATTTAGAGAATATTTATTAAAAGTGATATTTTAGCTTCATTATTTTTCTAGAAGTGATATATCACTCCAATTAATCTCCACTTTTACCCACTAGACGATGACTAGTAATATCACATTTTAATATTTTTGAAACCCCTAAGCAATGTTTGGACAACAAAAGAAAAAAGTTAGTTGTTCACCTGCCTTTCAATTGTAGATCAGTAACAGTTCCAATGTGTAAACACAGTATTGATGTACCAGGGTCCTGCCAGATCATGAGTAGTGATTAGCGAACAGTAAAATGTTCGAATTGAACTTCGAACAGTAGTGGTGTGTGGTTCGAGATTCGATACGAACTCGAACCCCATTAAAGTCAATGGGAGAAGATGTTTGAGTTAATTTTTATAACTATACAGGTGAGGAGAAGCTGTAATTACCATCCAGAAGAGTAAACTGGATACGTGGAATAATTTAGTGAAGAAAATTTGGCTCTAAGAGTGACAGATAAAAATTGAATAGAATAAAAATACTTCATCGCTTTCAACGACTAACTGAAAAGATGAAGACAGCTTGCAAGCAGGGGAGTAGCTATAGGAGGTACAGTGTTAGCAGCTGCTACAGGGCTCTGCATCCTGAGGGGACCCAAAAGCCCCTTTGACACCTAAGAAGACACCGGTATTGGAAATGGCACATGGTAAGTGGCAGGCGCCCCACTTCACTTTTTGCACCAAGGCCCAAGAACTTCAAGTTACGCCTCTGCTTGCAAGCTTTGTACATGTGATATATATGGTAGCAGCAAAAAGATCGCAATGGGGAACATGGAGGTTCAGCTGGCAGGGGCGTAGTTATAGAAAATTCAGCGGTAGCAGCCACTACTGGGCCCTGCATCCTGAGGGGGATCAAAAGCCCCTTTGACACATAAGAAGACACCAGTATTGGAAATGGCACATGGTAACTGGCTGGAGCCCCATTTCACTTTTTGCACCAGGTCCCAAGAACTTGAACTTACGCCTCTGCAGGCTGGACTAGATTAGACGGCAGTACCATTGGTTTCAGCAAGAACATAGCAATGTGGAACATGGATGTTTCAGTTCGACATGATTAGGTGGCAGTACCATTGGTGGCAGCGAGAACATAGCAATGGAGAACAGCGAGGTTCCGGTTCGACAAGATTATGTGGCAGTACCATTGGTGGCAGCGAGGACATGGCAATGAGGAACATGGAGGTTCAGGTTTCAACAAGATTAGGCGGCAGTACCATTGGTGGCAGCGAGAACATGGCAATGGGGAACAGCAAGGTTCCGGTTCATCAAAATTAGGCAGCAGTACCATTGGTGGCAGTAAGAACATTCTTATGCCCCCACACCTGGTACACAGAAGGCTGGCTACCAGACTGGCTGTTTTATGGCGTGCAGGTCACACTGGTGGAAGAGGAAGGGGAAGGCTGTGTTGCTGGTGTTGGGAATCGGCCGACAATATCTGGGACTGGGGATGGTGCATGCTCATGCAACTCTGGCACATCGGCAGCAGATGACCGCTTGGGCTTGGAAGTGTTAGAGGAGGAGGAGGCAGAAGATGTCACGGTGGTTGGAAGCCAAGGACCTGTGTGACCTTTTTTCTCCAAGTGACTATTCCACAGCAATTCATGCTTTCCATGCATGTGCCTGTTCATGCAAGTGGTGCTTAAACTCTTTTCATTCTTTCTTCTACTGACGCGTTGACGGCAAATCCGGCATATGACGGCAGTCAGCGAATCTGAGGCTTGATCGCAAAAGGCACAGGCTTCACAGGTCCTGGACCTCGTTGACTGTGAAAATCTAGTACCGGTGCTCCCCGCTGCCACCATTGACCACGGCTGGTGGAGTAATGTCAGCGACCGCCCTCTCCCTTTCTGAGGCCGGACCCACACTGACACTACCCCATCCTCCTCCTCCTCCACTGATGATGCGCTCACCAGCTGCTGCTCAAGAGACCACGTTGGATCCGCAATCATCATCACAGGTGACTTTATGTTCCTGACAGTATACATCCTCAAGCTGCAGGCTAGAATCCACATGCACTGCAAGGCATTGCTGACCGCTTGGTATTTCTGCCAACAGAGCAGCTTCCTTCTCCTCCTCTGAGGGCATCAGTGACTGGGCGTCAGAGCAGACAAAATCATCCTCTTTGGCCTCTTGATCTTTCGAAATGCCTTCTGACCCCAACTGCTTGTTTGCTTCAAGTTGGACTGATGATGATGATGAAATTTGTGGCCGTGAGTGAGAGGAAGAGGATGTAAAACCACTGGATGCAAGGTTTGATAACCACTGAAGAACAGATTGGTGATGCAGTTCAGTAATGAGACGCATAGGGAACTGAGCAAGCCATGACAGGCCTGACGCTCCTGCAACTGAAAATGTGCTCGCTTTTGTGTTGTCCAGAGCACTGGAAGAAGTGCCTTGTCCCGTACTTCTATCTCCACTTCCTATGCCCCTTCTTGCTCATTTACCACCTCTAGTTCTCACCATGTTCAAAAGCTAAATGTGCATGTGGCACAAGATATATATAATAAAAAAGAGAGAAGTGTTTATATATGTGGATCACAATAACGCACTGGTATATTTCAGCGTTATCTGGACTTAGTATCTAGTAAAAATGTAACTTTTTGGTGTTGAGTAAGATTTAACAACAGAGAGAACTCTATTTCTTGGATATATATCTGTTAGACAATAACACACGGCATATTTGAAAGGTATTACACCCCCAAAACTGCCAAAAATGAACTTTTCTCCACTCAGAATATAAAATATATTGCTTTGTATTGGAGATTTGGACACACTGTTAAACTCGAACATTTACTCGAACGAACAATAAAATGTTCGGTTTGGTTTGAATTTGAGAAAATCGAGATTTTTGACTCGAACTTAACTGAACTGGCACCAAAAAACTTTAAAAACCTAGGCTTCAATTAAAAATGTTTTCAAAAATATATGGCCACAATCCTTTGATGCATTTAGAGCAAATGTTCGTAGTCGAACATTTCCTCGAAACTTGTCAATGGATGTTAACTATACAGTTTTTCAAACTTTTTTTCTTAAAGACTATATTTTAAGTTTTTTGGTGCCAGAGGATTTTCCACTTTTCATTAGTGCTTGGACAAGGCTGAAGACAAATCGAGATAATAGTGATTGATCCACGTGTAGTGAAGACATTATTTGGGAAAATTCCTTGTAGTCTACATAAGTGAATGAGTAGATAGACACGTCTAATAGCTTACCTTCTTCCTCAGACTCCAACACGGGCTTGTTGCCCCAATCGCTGGCACCCAAGAACAAACTCACCACCATACATATACCACACCATACTTACCTACTGCTGACAGTGAATATTGAAAGAGTCTAAAAGCCACATGTATTAAAACTGTCTAGGTCAAAGACTTTCTTTGTGGCCCACAGCAACTAATCAGAGCTCCCCTTTCACTTCATATAGTGCTGTGAAAAAATAAAAAGTTAACTCTGATTGGTTACTATGGGCAACAAATCTTAGACCTCAAGAGTTTTCATAAATGTCCCACTAAGATTTTCGGAAAAGTGTAGTAAGCATTGCCCAAAATGTTTTCCTACTTATTTTCTGTTTACATAGTCCATACCACCAAACAACACTAACATGTTTTTTTTTTTTTTTTTTTTTTTTTTATTGCAAGTACTGTATACAGGCCCTGTACCTGACCTATAAATAAAGATACTGAAATAAGTATAGTACCTAACATGTTTAAAACCCCCGTAGCAGGCCCTTAAAAAATTTAAATACATAGCAGATCTGCTAAATGAATACAGACTACAAAATTAATACATACCTCAGACCAGACTCTGGATACAGACGTCAAAGCAAGCCCCGTAAAAAAAAAAAAACTTCTTAGAGAGATCCACTAAATAATTATAGTACACTACTCCAGAATTAATATGCACTTTAGACCAGGCCCTGAATGTAGTCCAGGGTAAATACATACCTCAGGTTAATTAATACAGACTACTAAGATTGCTGTAAACCCCAAAAATACATAATCTATAAAAGACAATAAACAAATCCAGATACAATACACTTGCAAAGATGTTTACACACTCACCTTCTCTGTGTAAGTTTGCTGCCCTGCTATCTAGCTTCAGGACCTATACACATATGGTAACTGACCTTATCTGCACAGGTCCTTCTGCAGGTCTTACATTTGTACTAAATTAATTGTTAAATCTTCTTTTCATGCTACAATTTAAAGCAATATATCACAATAATATATTATATATTGTTATTGATAAAATAGTGCTTTGGTGGGAAAGGTTCACAGACCGCTGGAGTCCTTGCCCACTGAAGTGTACAGTACAAAACAAAAGATAGAAAGATCACCAACCACAGACATTCCAAGTGAAAAGCTTTTGTTGCTACAAATCTCTTTATATATATATATATATATATATATATATATATATATATATATATATATATATATATATATATATTATATACATATTTTTTTTTTCTTATTTTTTTTAATTTGGAATAACTACACATTGCACATTGTCAAAAAGCAATAGTTCTACTTGAACGTTTCACACAAAGGATATGTTCTGGGTCATCGCAATACCTAAGAACATATCCTTTGTTTGAAATGCGTAAATTGAACTGTTGCTTTTTTAGGTTATTTCTACAATAATTGTAAATTTTATATTTTTTGTGAAAATTAAAATGCTGGATCCATTTCAAATATGGATTTGTCACTGAGGTGTACCCCCATTATCAAACATGGTCCGGACACCACTGCAGAAAATCTTGTCAGATTTATGTGTGACTGTTTTTCATGAATTCTATTTTTATAAATCCAAGGAAGAAAAGAGTATTCATTCCACAACTTTACTATTAGGGCTGAACCTTGTTAAAAGGACAGACTCTAATCTAAAGGAAGATACTTCTGTAAAGTAAATTTTAATTCAATAATTTACATGCTTGAGGAATTTATTAATGTATCTTGAAAATGTTGTAAATCATTGATTTATACAATGCTTTTATTTCTCCTGCGATCGTATAGCTAATGTCTTGTTTGCAAGGTTTGAAACTGTGGGGAGGTGTTTACAAGAGGTGACAAGCACATTTTCCTTAACATTGTATACATAGAACATACCTTTAGGCACATGTCATCTTGACTTCAAGTGCTCCACTGATTTAAGGCACGGCTGCAGATGTGACTGCCTGAATTAGCTTTATTTAAAAATTGTTTGTGTTCCTTGTCAAATATAATAAAATGCAGGTTCTGCTTAAAGAGGCAAAAAAAATTAAGATGCTACAACATAAGCACAGTAGATTTCAGTTTAATGCATTTGTCAGGAGAGTAATGCATTCACATTAAATTTAAATTGAATAACATGCTTTGTGATCTTTGTGTAGTAGCAAAAAAGATGAAACTGTTGTGTTAGAACAGATCATTTATGGAATTTCATTTCAGTGCAAATTAATATTTCTTATGTATTTCTATTAATACTCATGGAAGAAAATGAGCAGCATAAGTCACCTGTGACTTGTTCATTGTTCAGATGATCGCTCATTTCATACTATGTGTTCTGTAAAATGAAGATCTGTGTTATGAAAGTTAATTAATATATTTTGCACAGTTTCAGAGATTTGAACATTTTACCATGTGGTCATCGATTTAACAGACTGTGATGTAATGATCACTAAGCTTCACAATTCACAGAATTTTTAAATGGTGGCATCACAGTGTTTCTGGATATTACTATTAGAATTGGCATAGTAACTTGGGGTGCAGGGTTAACAGTTGTAATCAAGCCCTAGAATGCCAGCGGGTTCAAAGGTACATGATCGGTCGGTTCTTGTTACACTGGTGCCTAGGATCTTACAGGACACCACTGTCAGTCATCCTGATGCATGTTACAAATATTCCAGTGCTGTCCAAAGAGATCATTGCAATAATTTATCATTTTTATTTGGAAATATGAAAGCTGCAGTATAATTGGTTGCTCTGGTTAACTTTTTGAAATTAAGTTAAATACTAAGGTGCAGCACAATGCTGTCATTCATTCTTGTATGCCACAAGCCACATTAGAAACTGTAGCCAGACTATGCCAGGCAATGGCATCATACTAGCCTGTAAAATTGCTAGCTCAAAACAAGTACGCATGATGATGTGGCTGAGCATCTTCTTTTGTTGTGGGTACAATGCTAGGTTGTTATTAATTGAGCCTCTATTCCTGTGTGATAGACATAAAGGAGAAAACACGTTATTCAATGAAGGTATTACTGATGGCACTATTACTGAGTGAAGGAGGTATCATTACTGAATGTTAAGGCATAATTGGTGAAAAGGCATTTTTTTGCAGTGTGTGGGATTGCTATTACTCTGTGGGAACTAATGGTGTAACATTCCTGTTTAAGGAGCACCATCACTGACAGGCACATTTACTGTTTGGGACATTAATGGGGGCACTACTATCATAGGGTTAAGAAGAAGCCATTATTACTGCGTGAAGCACAGAGACAAAGTGATGGCCATGAGCATAGGTGTAACTTTAGGGGGGTACGGAGGGGACTGGTCCCCCCCCACTTTTTTCTGGGTGGGGGACAGTCCCCCCCACTTTTTAGCCAATTCAATAAAAAAGTAATCCATATGAAAGCATGAGAATAAGGTAAGTGGGGAGAGTAGAGCACAAAGGAGGAGGAAGTTAACTCTTTGCCTCCTATATTTCTGTGCATCTTTGGGAGGCAGAGTAGCCTCAAGTGTCAGTGCAGAGTGAGAGCAGCACTGATTGGTAGAGCAGGAGTCAGCAGGGGCTGCTTCGCCAATCAGAACACTGCTCACAGTCCAGCACATTCTGTATCTGTGTACAGGCTCTGACTGGTCTATGGGGAGTCGGTGGATACCCCGGGGGGCCCCGAGCTGCTGTGGGCCCCAGAGGCAGTGCCGGAGCTCCCCGAGGCCCGGCCGTCGCATCCTGCCCCTGAACGTCCAGGCCCTAATGTCCTCGATTACCTGGACTGGCGCTCCATTCTGCTGTACACCCCGGTAGGCCTAAGGTACTAGGTCTTAAGCCTACCAGATGCCAACCTCAAGTGATGACGTAGGTGGCGCGGTGATGTCACAGCATCGTGACGCCTATGCTGGGCTCCACTAGAAGCCGACTGGGAGCTCGTAGCGTCCGGGAGCGGGAGAAAGGTAAGTTTTTTTTTTAAATATATATAAGAAAAGGGGGCCTAACTACCTGGCTAAATAGTAAAGGGGCCCTGACCACCTGGCTAAATACTAAAGGGGGCCTTAATCACCTGGCTAAATACTAAAGGGGGCCCTGACTACCTGGCTAAATACTAAAGGCGCCCTAACCACCTGGCAAAATACTAAAGGGGGCCATAACCACCTGGTGAAATACTCAAGGGGGCCATGACAACCTGGCTAAATACTAAAGGGGCCCTAACCACCAGGAAAAATAATAAAGGGGGCCCAAGCCAACTGGCAAAAAAAGAAAGGGGGCCCAAACTACCTGGCGAAATAATAAAGGGGCCCAAAACACCTGACAAAATACTAAAGGGGGCCCTGACCACCTGGCTAAATACTAAAGGGGGCCCTGACTACCTGGTTAAATACTAAAGGGGGCCCTGACTACCTGCCTAAATACTAAGGGGGCCCTGACCACCTGTCTAAATACTAAAGGGGGCCCTGAACACCTGGCTAAATACTAAAGGGGGCCATAAGCACCTGCCTAAATACTAAAGGGGGCCCTGAGCACCTGCCTAAATAATAAAGGGGGCCCTGACTACCTGGCTAAATACTAAAGGGGCCCTGACAACCTGGTTAAATACTAAAGGGGGCCCTGACCACCTGCCTAAATACTAAAGGGGGCCCTGACCACCTGCCTAAATACTAAAGGGGGCCCTGACCACCTGCCTAAATACTAAAGGGGGTCCTGACCACTTGCCTACTATCTAAAGGGGGCCTTGACCACCTACCTACTATCTAAAGGGGGCCCTGACCACCTGCCTACTATCTAAAGGGGGCCCTGACTACCTGCCTACTATCTAAAGGGGGCCCTGACCACCTGCCTACTATCTAAAGGGGGCCCTGACCACCTGCCTACTATTTAAAGAGGGCGCTGACCACCTGCCTACTATCTAAAGGGGGCCCTGGCTACCTGCCTACTATATAAAGAGGGCCCTGGCTACCTGCCTACTATCTAAAGGGGGCCCTGGCTCCTGCCTACTATCTAAAGGGGGCCCTGGCTACATGCATACTATCTAAATGGGAGCCTTGACTCCATCTAGCCTACGTAACTGAGACTCACCAACAACTACCTCCAGCCTACCAAACTGGGGCCCGCCAACCTAACTGGGGCCTACTTATCTACCTTACTTGGGCCTACCAACCAACCTACGTGGGGCTGGCCTATCAACTTATCCAGCGGGGGTCTATCTACCTAAATAGAGCCTACCTAACTACCTGGGGCCTTGCCCATTTGCCTACCTGCCTAGAGTCTTCCCTACCTACCTGGTAATATAATTGTGAGGGGAGCAGCCCACAGTTGTAGCATTATCTCCAGGGGGTTAGTCCTCTCCCCACCCTGCAACCCCTTAGGGGATTGTGCTTCTAAGTTGTGGCTTGTACCCACTCTCCGACCCCTGGGAAGTTTGTACAGAGGTGGGAATAGGTGAAGAGTTGCTGGAAAAGTGAGGATTCTAAGATATTTGTGTGTAAATTCTGCAGGGTTGAATGGTGGCCTGGACAAGTCATCATGGCGGTGTGGAATGGATGCAGAAGAAAAGGGAATAAGAACGACTCATAAGAGAAGACGTCTCCTGTGAGTCTCTGATTTCAGGGGATATTTTACTTCTATACTGGATCAGTGCTGTATTCACTGTATTGTGATGTGACCTGAGCTGGTATCAGATCACTATGTGGTCTCCATATGGCGCTGTTGTAGGTTCTATCGGCGCGCTTATAGTGGCAGCGTACATGTGTCCCTGATTGTAAAAGTGAGGGAACACCTCACCCTTTGATAGGAGTTTCACTTTTACTTTCTTGCTGGTGTTTATTTTAGGAGGTGGTGAGGTGTGTGACCAAGGGAAACGTGGAGGAGGATATCGTATGTGAGCTGGTGGTGGGTGATATGGATGGCGCTACTTAGCCACGTGTCTATGATATGTTAGACTGTGACAAATGTGTGACACAGACAGATATGTGACTCACTTGATATTGCGTACTACACAATATATTTCTTTTTTGCAAACTGTATTATGTGGTAAAATGGGCGCATTTATGTCTGAGAGGCCGGTAATATTTTCATGTACAGTAGGGTGGGCCCCCAAGATCAATTCCCTGCCCCAGACCTCCCAGTCTGTCTGTATAGGTATCTTTCCCTCCCCTCGTATACCACTTTCCCTATGCTCAGCCATCATCAGGGAAGAAGGGAAGTTCTTTCCGAATGGCAACTGCACCAGACTACAGGAGACAGGTAAGGAGGGGACAAGGGTGACAGGCGTTGTGTATGCATGTGAGTAGGGTATGTACTGTATATGTGAGATGTGTATGTACTGTACAGTCATGTGTCTAGCTATGTCATGTCTTCCTTGCACTTACGCGCCAGGGAAAATGAAAGTGAATGGGGCCGGCCCCGCTGCATTTTAGAAGTGTGGACTGATCACTGCATACTTCTAAAACACCGGCATATAGCAGAGCGCACAGTACGCCCTGCTATACGCCTTGTGAACATACCTTAAGGTTACATTCATTCAGAAGATATGAATGCTTATTCTGGAATGGATTCGGTGCTGGATCTGCCTCAGAACCGGCATCCAATCTGACAGGAAACATTACATTATACCCTATGTTGTTTAGATGACACTGATTTTACTTGAGTATTTTCGACGTGTACTGTCAGCGCCTACAAATAATTATTTAAGGTGTTTTATGCACTAACAGCACTAATGGATAGGAGACAGAAATCTGCCTTGGGCAGCCTGGTTCGTTTGCTTGTCGGAATTCTGCGTTTGCAAATGCCGAATTTCCAATGAGCAAACGACACTGTCCGTGCCAAAAAACCGTCATGTGAACCCACCCTAAGTGTGAAGTGTGTCTGTGTTTAATATATGTATATATACACACACAATTTCTGGGGTACCTTGTCTAATGTAATCTCTGTGGTACAGTGTAATATAATCTCTGGGGTACAGTAAGTAATGTAATCTCTGGGATATGGTGTAATTTAATCTCTGGAGTACAGTGGATAATGTAGTAATCTCTGGGGTACAGTAGGTAATGTAGTAATCTCTAGGATACACTGTGTAATGTAATATCTGGTGTATGGTGGGTAATATAATCTCTGGGGTATGGTGTATGTAATCTCTGAAGTACAGTGAGTAATGTAATTCATTTCTAGGGTTCAGTGTGTAATATAATACATTTTTGGGGTACAGTGACTTATATTATTTCTTGAGTACAATGTGCAATTTATTTCTAAGGTGCAGTTAGTAATTTCTGTGGCTCCCATGTGTAATATAATTCATTTCTAGGGTGCAGTGAGTGCGGTCATTTCTGGTGTATGGAATGCAATAAAATACATTTTGGGGTACTGTATGTGACATAAGTGATTCCTAGGGGAACAGTGAGATTGGGTTCTTTTATTTTCCTCATTCTGTTATGTGTATAACAAATTTAATGGAGCAGTGATGGGGGATGGGAGGAGTTAAGTGAAATTTGCTGCATTGTGCAATGCTTTTTATTTCCATGTAGAGGGGTAATATTGTAGGGGGCTGGTTCGGTTTCATTGCCAGGGCTGCTTTTTAGTCCCATTCCGGCTCTAAATTTCAGTAATTAGAGAGCCACTCATAACCTTACGGATTGCACCAAAAGCGTTTGGCGTACGGCCTCTGCCCGGACCTGCTGGGGGAGCTCACAGCACTCCCTCAGACCTCCTAGCTGGGTTAGAAGGGGCCACTTCACTGCAGGGAGAGGAGGGGAGAGAAGGGAAGGAAGGGGAAGTGAAAGCGAAGGTGAGTGAAGGAGGGAGGTATAGGAAGATAGGGGATGAGAGCGAAAATTGGTCGTCGTCCCCCACACTTTTTGAACCAAAGTTACGCTCCTGGCCATGAGAATTTGTTATGAAGGTTTGGAAGCACAGAGAAAATGAAAGGGAAAGTGAGACTTTTCACTGTTCTGGATCTACTTAAATAAGTTTAACAACATTATAATATTGTACAAAGCACTAGAGTAATACTGGTATATAACCACTATATGGGCAAAAAAAAAAAGATCATTAGTTATACTGGTCTTTGCGTTAGATATGTGTTCTTGAAGTGGAAATACTATTTGTACAGTGGTTTTATTTGATAATTACATGGCTGTGTTAATTAGTATTACACTCCATATAGATGTCATAGATGGCTCTCTGTGCAACTGTAAGCTCAGTGGCCACTTCTGTCTGAGAGCATCCTGCTTGAAGCCTTGCAATGGTGAGGTACTGTTGATCAATTATAAGGTTTTTCCTGTTCTCATGAATTCAAAATGAGAACAGCATGATTAAAGAATTCAAACTGATTCTTTAAATGTATTGGGAGATTCAGGGATCGAACACCTGTTGGGAATTTTGCCATTAACTTGAGTTAGAGATCAGCAAGTTTTGTAAAAAGTACTGAAACACTGAACAGTTGCATGCTAAAAGTTTAGAAATGGTCTCATTTAGTTCATTTACAAAAAAAAAAATCAAGAAATTTTATGTTCATCCTGAAACTTCAACCAAAAGCCAAAAATACCAAACTTTTTGTAAGTAGTGTATTTTAAGGAGGCTTCACAATGCAACATCATTGTAATAATATGATTCCCATCATTGATAGTGCTTACTTATAATATTATTTATACCTACTGAACAAATATTGTCTGAACTTCTTTAATTGGGGTTGAGTGATTTCATTAATACACATAAAAGTCAATGTGCCATTTCAAGATGGCCTGGCCAGCTCTTCTAACCATTTATTATCACTTGGTATTGTGGGCTTCTGCTGGCCGAGTAGTCGTAACATCCTCTGTCAAAGCTGTTTTGAATTTACATTAGTGGCGACACAATGAGAAAGTGTAAAATGAAGCAAATAACTTTACAAGAGATATAACTAAATTTGATGCAACAGCAAATCATTCAAACTTATTTCAAATGCCACATTACATTTTAAATCAGAATCTTTTATGATTGCTCAAAAAGGTATGCTGCTTCTAAAGCTTAGTATTGTTAACATTTTAAAATGGTTGCTTACTTGAAGGTGGTTTCATGGATGCATTTTAAAGTAGAGAGACCTTTCATCAAATTAAATAGTTCAATGTTGTGTGTTTAAGTTTCAGCACAAACAGACGTCTAGTCGATACGACTTAGCAACAATTCTTTCATTTATTAAAGGGGTTGTCTCGCTACAATGATTGGGTTTTAATTAAAAGATCTTTAAAAAACAAGCAGCTTTGCAATATATGTTCATTACAAATGTCCTACTGATTTTGAGCTAGCCCTGTTAGCAGGAGTGCATCAGCTCCTCAAATCTCTATAGCAGCCGACCTGTTGATCCTTATCTTACTGGCTGTCAGGTCTTTATGACTCCTCAGTCTTTGAAGAGCAGAGAGCCCCTCCCGCACAGAATGCTTCTGTAGTAGAGGGAGGGGGGAGGGAGGACTCTGGCATCTGTGTCCCTGCTTCCTGGATTAACCCTGTGTGTGCCTGCTTCCTCCTGCTCTCTACACAGATAGATGTGACAGCAGTGACCCTGTCTGTTACTATAATCATGATGTGTCTTTGGAACTGTGACTATACTAATGCTATACAGATCAGGCATGTGAATACTTTATGCTCTCCTGTATTAGTGAGACATCCTGAGTATAGTAACACTTCCCTTGTTGTTGCTGGAGATGTGGAGACTTGTAAGCTAAGCAGAGGGTATAGGAACACTTGCATCCTCTCTGCTCTGTTATTAGCACACCACTTCACATTCCTCTCTACACTCATAGATCAGCCCTCTCCTGCAACAGACCTAGGCAGGCACACACAGGGTGAACTCTGGCAGCAAACCCCCTCCCCTCCCCCCCTGTATAGAAGTTACGTAGCTGCCTGTGTGCTGATGGGAGGGGGGAGAGGGAGCAGAAGAGACAGACAAGCTAGCACGCCCCTCAGTTCAACTTACCAGGCTCACTGACAGGCTGAAAGCTCATAATGAGACAACTCCTTTAAGCATCAAAACAATAACCAGCTAAAACCGTTACAGTAGGTTACTTGCGTTTCCGTAGTAGAAAATATGTGGCCGGCAATCCTGATAAGTCCATCAGTAAAGTATGATTTCATGCCTCCCTCGGCATAACGTCTCCAGCGTCTCTAGCTTAGAGCTAGCAAGTAGACAGACGGGCATCTACCGCGCGTGCGCACGACGTTTTGGGAGAATCCCTCCCCCGTTCTCAAGCTCGTACTACGGACCTTCGTATCCTGTTTTTATACACACCTGTACGTACCCATTTAAGAATACATGACTTTAAAAACAATTACAGGAAAACTTTAAAACTCAGATTTTCATTCATTCCTGCTGGGGCTAGTGTATTCATTCTATGAATCCATCTCGCCTCTCTCTGCAAACCTTCACCTTTACAGACAGCCAAAAGGCTAATATCCTGAAAGAAGCCGAAGGGGCTGGGTATAACTGGGTGCAAGTTAAGGAGTTCCCTACCAATCTTCCGAGAAAGCTGGAACAGCTGCGGAAGAAGGAAGCAAGCTTAGTCTCTCATGCATCTACTCTCAATGAATATGTGAAAAACGAAAGAATACCGAGGGGCCTTAGAAGCCCCCTACAGCCTATTCTGATGCAAGATGACCATTCCTATCGTGAAAAATGGTATGCTGTAAGCAATAACTATTCCATGGACTTGATGTATTTAACCATTTTTACAATCCAATATAGAAAAAGTTAAATGTGAAATCACCAAAATGGATGAAGATTATAAAAAGTCGGTTACGATTGACCAGTATAATAAAATTAAGCAAGATCAAAACAATGCAATAGATAATTACAAGATCCAATTACTCCAAAATAAAATAAAAAAATTTGAAAGAGACACAAAAGACTATCTCTATAACCGTGTATACACCTGGGCGGAGGAAAGATCAAAATTGCGTTATTCCAAAAAAGATAGATCTAAGAAAACGGATACAGATGATACCAGCACGGAATCTGAAGACGTACAAAAGAACAAACGCATGCAATTAAGATCTATCACACGTACAGAGTCACAAACAGCGGATTTTTTAGAGAGAAAAAAATCACAACACCGAAACGGACTCTGGCGGCAGCTCTGGACGGGATCTTCAAAGGGGAAAAAAAAAACAGGGAAAACAAACAAAAAATAGTTCCAACAGGGGAAAGTCTAGTGCTGAACATTTCTGAAAAAAAATCTAACAGAAGCACAAATGTCAGTTATGAAAAAAAGGACTGAATTATGTTCCAATGAAAGAAAGCACACTATTTGACTTCAATGTTGCGTTCTATAAGTTATGTAGATCTATCCGTATGAAAATGTTTTTTCAAGGTTTAGAATCTAATAAATGCATGTATATACCTAAAAAAGTATTTAGGAAAAGTCAGTTTGATCCAGAGATCCAGAATTCCTCTCTTGAGGTATTTCTTCAGTTAGTGATTTCAGAGGTTACCCATGCTTGGGATAAATATAAATTACCTAGACAGCACAATTTATCAGTGCAAGAAAAAGAAGCTATTGAGCAGTTAAAGGATGATACATCTGTAGTGATTAAGAAGGCGGATAAGGGTGGAGCAATTGTTGTGCAGAATAAATCTCAGTATATACAGGAAGCAACAACCCAGCTGTCAGATCCAGCAGTATACAAGAAATTAGCTAGAGACCCTACTACTGAATATGCACAAGTAATTAATGAGACATTGGAAGGTGCCTTACAACAGGGTTTGATAACTAAAAAAATTAAAAACATGCTTACATGTATCCATCCTAGAATACCAGTCCTATATCTAGTCCCAAAAGTGCACAAATCGATATCCAATCCCCCTGGACATCCTATCGTCTCGTGGATTGGATCCCTTATGGAACCTATATCTGCATATGTAGATTCTTTTCTTCAAAAATGAGTGAGTAGAGATGCACACTCGCTTAAAGATACTGGCCAGTTTCTTCAACAAATAGACAAAATTACAGATATTCAAAATTGTTGGTTATGTACACTAGACATTAAGTCTCTATATACCAACATTCCTCTTGATGATGGCCTAAGTGCCGTAAGAGAATCTCTTAGTGATGATCCGTCATTATCCAATGCCCAAATTAATTTTCTGATGTCATTACTTGACATTGTTTGTCACGTCAAGGGAGGTGCAGTGAGCCCTAACTGGAACCCAGCTCACTGTCCCTGCCTACTTGACGTGCTGCCCTAGGCGGCAGAAGGCAACTGGGCGAAAGTCCCTGCTCTGCTAAAGTGCTGGGGACGTGAGGAAGTAGAATAGTCAGACAGTCCGGGTCAATATCAAATAGGAACGCCAAAGCCACAAATGAGAACCAGAGGGATAAACGTAAACAAGCCGAGGTCAAACACGAACGGGAGCGAGGTACAAAATCAGGAGACAAACCGGGGTCAGGAGAACAGGCCGAGGTCAGGTATACGGATAAGCAAACACAAAAACAAATAACAAGGTAGCCAGGCGCAGCAGTCAGCTTTCAGGGAGTTTAAATGGGATTCCTGGATACCGCCCCTGCAGCTGATTGGAGCGGCGTCCGGGTCCTCCCATTGGCTGGTGCACTCGCCCCTTGTCAGGAGTGGCTGGGCCCCTGTCACTCACAGAGCTGTCAGCAGCAAGTGTATCAGGGAGGGAGCGCACATCAGCTGTTGCAGCCTGTCTGCAGTCTGAGCACAGCTTAGCCCTGACATTGTTCTTACCAAAAATTATTTTAAATTTGGGTAGGATATCTACCTTCAGCTGCAGGGGACCTCGATGGGGTCCACTGTGGCCCCCAGTTACGCTAATCTTTTCATGGCATCATTGGAGAAGCGACTGATCTTCACCTTAGAGTGTTACAAACAGGTCATCGCCAGGTACAGGTATGTGGACGACGTCTTCGTTTTGTGGAAGGGAACAAAGAAGGAACTTGAAGATTTTGTACATTCATTGAATAATCTACATCATTTAATTCAATTTACAGCTACAATAAGTGAAGACGTCGTCCACATACCTGTATGTTGAAGTTAAAAAAACAGAGCAGGGCTTGGTTACTAGCCTTTTTTCAAAGCCAGCAGAAAGAAATAATATGTTACTCAAACAAAGTTACCACGGCCCTCAAATTTTTCGAGCGATTCGCATTGGACAGTTTACTCGAGTGAGAAGAATATGTTCCACAGATCAACCAAATCAACTATATGAAGAACAAAGTAGGAAGATGATAGATAAATTTGTAGCAAGAGGGTATGACAGAAAAGAAATGGAAAGAATCGCTGAGGATATAGGTAAAAAAGATCACAGTACATTAATTAACAGGCAGACCAAAAGAGAGAAAAAGGATAGATGTATGTTTACTAGCACCTTTGATATACACAGTAGAATGATTAGGAAAGTCATTGAAAAGAACTGGCACATCCTAAGTAGTGATACTAAATATGGGAAACTGTTTGTAAATAAACCAATTTTTGTGTATAAAAAAGGTAGGACTATTGGTAATCAGATAGTATCTAGTACCCTAGAGAAGAAAGCAAATAAAAAACAGACCTTCCTAAATCCACAGCGAAAAGGGACATTCCCATGTCTCAACTGCCAACATTGCAATTCCATCATCAAAGGACCATTTGTATTGCATCCTACTAATGGCAAAAAAAATTTCTTTAGAGATACGGGTACATGTGATACCAAGGGAGTGATATATCTATTGAAGTGTCCATGTGGAAAGGGTTACGTGGGACAAACCTCACAAAGTATTAAAATTCGATTAAATGAACATCGGTCAAGCATTAAATTAGCTAAAAAACATCAGGCAGAGAATAGTAGTGATAGCAGCACAAATTTTGGAGAGAGTACAGTAGTGTAGCTAGACACTTCCTAGAATACAATCATAATGTAACAGAACTTCGTTGGAGTATTATAGAACAAGTACAAAACACTGAGGGGTTAACACTAGAGAGACGACTATTGCAGAGAGAGGCGAGATGGATTCATAGAATGAATACACTAGTCCTAGCAGGAATGAATGAAAATCTGAGTTTTAAAGTTTTCCTGTAATTGTTTTTAAAGTCATGTATTCATAAATGGTTACTTACACGTGTGTATAAAAACAGGATACGAAGGTCCGTAGTACGTGCTTGAGAAAGGGGGAGGTAGATGCCCGCATGTCTACATGCTAGCTCCAAGCTAGAGACGTTGGAGACGCTATGCCGAGGGAGGCATGAAATCATACTTTACTGATGGACTTATCAGGATTTCCGGCCACATATTTTCTACTACAGAAACGCAAGTAACCTACTGTAACGGTTTTAGTTGGTTATTGTTTTGATACTTAATAAATGAAAGAATTGTTGCTAAGTCGTATCCACTAGACGTCTGTTTGTGCTGAAGATAGAGGGAATTGGGTTACCCCATGTCTGTGGATTGTGGCACGGCTGTGAATGAATAGAAACTACCTGTTTGCTTACAGTGTGTTTAAGTTTGAAATAAAAATAGATCTGTACATCATGGCAGCACTTGGACTCATTTATGCAGACATTCTAAAATCTAATAAAGAGAAGCTTTTCATTAGGGTAAATCCCCACATTACAGTTACTGAATAGAAATGAAACCAGGCTTTCATGAGTTGGCTGAAGAACACACGATATTGTTGATGCTACATCTTTACCTTTTAAGATTTTGCAATTAATGACCACCACATGCGGGCGTAGTTTCGTCTGCAGTAGCTGCAGTGCATGACTGTACCTGAATCTTCAGGATTAACAGAAAATACTTAGCACCTGAGTTTCAGGAAGAGGTAAGCCAACACTAAGGAAGCAGCCATTTAGTTTAATCAGTAGATGCACATGATAAGAACATTATTCTCCCATTATACAAGTCACTGAATAGACCACACATGGAATATTGTGTACAGTTTTGGGCAACAGTTCACAAGAAAGACATTGTAGAGCTTGAACAGGTACAAAGGTGGGCAAAAACAATAATAAAAGGACTGGTTGGACTACAATACCCAAAAAGATTAGCAAGATTAGGGTTATTTAGTTTAGAGAAAAGTCAGCTTCAGTGGGATATAATATATATGTATAAATATGTTAAATGTCAATATAGAGATCTCTCTCAAGATCTATTTATACCCAGGATTGCATATAGAACAAGAATCTTCTATTGTATGCCTAGAGGAAATAAAGTTTCTACATTAACATAGAAAGGGATTCTTTACTGGAAGAGCATTGAGACTATGGAACTGGCTGCCAGAGGAACTTGTCATGTTGAATTCACTAACAGAGTTCAAAAAGGATCTGGATGCATTTTTAGAGTGTAATAATATAACAAGTTATAGTGTCTAGGATTCTGGAGAGAGGTAATTGATCCAGGGATTATTCTGATTGCCAGATTGTAGTCGGAAAGACATTTTTTCCCTAAAATAAAGACAATTGCATACTACTAGAGATCGGTGAATTTCTCAAAAATTCGATTCGGTGACTTCGCAGAATTTACCGACAAAATTCGTTTCGGTCCGAATTGCTTCGGGACAAATCGCATTAAAAAACAGCTATTTCCAGGCTGCACAGAGCCTGCAGCATGCTGTAGAACGTTGTGCCATGCTTAAATATGCAGAGGGAGCTTGGTTTGATCTTCATACAATGTTGTGTTTTAGTATGACACGAATATGACTGCCGCCGCTCTTAGAATCGCTTCACTATAAAATTCCCTTGGCACTTAAGAGGGCAAAACTGACCAAAAAACTGAAGCAGGAATGTATCCTGATAAAGTCATGGCAGCGAAAGCTGGAAAAAAACAAGCTGAGAGCTCAGGTGGCAACATCAGTGACAGAGTGTGGAGGTGACGGCGGCAGCCATATCAGCATGAGGTCAGAGAGTGGCACAATGACATTCTGGAGGTGGCAAAAACAGGAGTAGACCACAGTGTGGCACAATGACAGAGTGTGGTGGTGACAGCGGAAGGAGCAACAGCAAAGAGGTCAGAGACTGGCACAATCACACAGTGTGGAGGGCACGGCAGCAGCAGCATGAGGTCAGACAGTGGCACAATGACATTCTGGAGGTGGCAAAAACAGGAGTAGGCCACAGAGTGGCACAATGACACAGTGTGGAGGTCACGGCAGCAGCATGAGGTCAGACAGTGGCACAATAACATTCTGGAGGTGGCAAAAACTGGAGTAGGCCACAGAGTGGCACAATGACACAGTGTGGAGGTCACGGCAGCAGCAGCATGAGGTCAGACATTGGCACAATGACATTCTGGAGGTGGCAAAAAAGGAGTAGGCCACAGAGTGGCACAATGACACAGTGTGGAGGTCAAGACAGCAGCAGCATGAGGTCAGGCAGTGGCACATTGACATTCTGGAGGTGGCAAAAACAGGAGTAGGCCACAGAGTGGCACAATGACAGAGAGTGGAGGTGACGGAGGCAGGAGTAACAGCATGAGGTCAGAGAGTGGCACAATGACACAGTGTGGAGGTGACCGCAGCAGCAACAACAGCAGCAGCAGTATGAGGTCAGAGAGTGGCACAATGACACAGTGTGGATGTCACGGCACCAGCAACAGCAGCAGCAGCATGAGGTCATAGAGTGGCACAATGACAGAGTGTGGAGGTGGGTGGCAATACCAGTCCCTGGTAAAGATGGTGGTAGGCAGATGAAGAAACTGTCAGCAGATGTATGGCATCAGGCGGGTGGCGGCATCAGAATAGTGGCTGAGGCAGGTAGTTTGAACCCAGACTCATTTCTCACAGTCTGGGTGAGGCGTCATGGCTGATGTAGTCTGACGCCTAAGGCATTGGTGTGTGGAAATCCTGGCCGATCCACGCCTGATTCATCTTGACAAAGGTTAGTCGTTCCACATTTCCCGTGGACAAGAGGGTTCTCCTTGGGGTAACGATGGCCCCCGCCGCACTGAACACCCACTCTGTTGCCACACTACTGGCCGGGCAGGACAGCTTCTCCACTGCAAACTCGGCAAGTTGCGGCCACACATCCAGTGTGGCTGCCCAGTAGTCCAGCGGATCTTCAAACTGGGGTGGCAGAGTGCTGTCCAAGTAGGCCACCACCTGTTGGTTCAGGGTCTGCTCCAGGTCCTGCTGCTGCTGTTGGCGACTGCCCTCCTCACTAGGCGGGTGAAGGAATCTGCTCATCAGTGACTCCAGACTTAGGTTGCTGCTGATGGAGCTGGTACTGCTCCGACCCCCCCCCCTTCCCCCAGCAGCCGCGGCAGTAGTACGTGAGCGCTGAAGAACCCCCCGGTCAGACCTGTCAGAGGAGGGACGATGCCGCACATAGGCAGCGGGCAACTGACTACGGAGGATTTCCCTATAGTATTTGAGTTTTTCCTCCCTCTCAATAGCTGGGAAAAAGACTCCCATTTTGGACCGGTAGCGAGGGTCCAATAGGATGGAGAGCCAGAAGTCATCCCTCTGCCGGATGCTGACTATTCGGCTGTCACTAACCAGGCAAATCAGCATGCTGTGGGCCATCTGCACAAGTGAGTCCGAGGGGCTCCCTGCCTCCATCTCCACTGTATACTGCCACGGTGCTTGCGGGTCATCTGCCTCCTCTTCCTCATCTTCATCTACCTCCTCCAGCTGCTCCTGCTCCTCCTCTCTTGTCACCTGGGTAGAAAATCCACTAATTTCACCAGACAATGCTCCAATGTCCTCCTCCTCCCCCTCCTCCATTTCAGTCCACCCCGGACTCATGTGGCCGCAAGATGTAGTCGCCATGTCTCCAGTCCCCTGCCCAGACAGATTTTTCAGCATCTGTTCCAGGACATGAAGCAGTGGAATGACGTTTTTCATCCCGTAGTCCTGGCGACTGACAAATAACGTTGCCTCCTCGAATGGCCTCAAGAAACGGCAGGTGTCATGCATGAGCTGCCACTGGCTGACATCAAAGTTACACAGGGGAGTACTCCTGTCCGCCTGGATCATCAAAAAATCGTTAATTGGCCCTTTCTCTGTTCATCCCAGCGGTCCCAACATGTGTAGGCTGGAATTCCAACGGGTGGAAACATCGCATATCAAAGTGTGTTAAGGGAGGCCGTTCGGGCCGCTGCAACTCGAGGAGGTGTTCCTGGCTTTGTAGGAATGGATGAAGTGCATGCACAATTTCCGGGCCATTTTCAGAATCTTCTTAAGATCGGTGGAAGACTTCAGGAACCTTTTCACAAACAAATGAACACATGCACCATACAGGGCCGCATGGACCATCCCTCCTCGGTGCAAGCGCGGACACCATGTTCCTCCCATTGTCCGTCACCATGGTTCCGTTTTGGGCGTTGGCGCGGAGAAAGCCACAAAATCGATTTCTGCTCCCATGACGTGGAGCAGTTCCTCCCCTGTTGACTTCGTTTGCCGAGGCAAGCCAGGTGTAGAACTGCGTGACACCACGCTGTGGCCCTACACATGTGGTATGATGGAGCAGTACTTGTGGAGGCTGAGAGGGTGGTGGTGGTGGAGGCGGACATTGGCGCAGGAGCCGCAGTTTGACAATGTGGAGGAGAAAGCGCCGTCTCCTGTCCAAGTTGTGGGTGTGCCTGGGCAGGAAGCACATTTACCCAGTGGGCCAAAGAACATGTACTGGCCCTGACCGTAGTTACAGCCCCAGACGTCCCGCACTGCCATGCACCTTGGAACAAACCGATAAGCTCAAGGACAGCCCACCTCTCTTCTACATATTTATGAATGCTGGATACTCTGCCTTTTTGGAAAAGAAATTACGGCTTGGAACTCTCCATCCCCGGCTCGGCACAAGCCATAAGTTTTTCTGAACGGTGCAGAGTCCACCATTTGGAAAGGGAGGGACTGCAGTACCAAGAAATTGGACAGAGCATGGTCGCTTCTGCACCTTAGATGGTTGGACACATACTGTTGTCTCTTTGCAATCGCCTCGCTGAACGACTGCTGGCGCCATGAGTAGCGAGGAGCAGGAGCATCTGATCCGGGGGATGATAGCAAAGAGAAACAGCTCCCTTCTCAAGGTAGTGGAGCCTTGACTGGGTGCAATGGCATACTGCCACTGGGCCTGCTGCTGCTGTTGCGGCAGGATGGACCACCACATCTGAGCCACGTTTCTCCCAGGCCACCGGATTTTGACCGCATGTGTTGACGGGAGGGCCTGGTGCCGACGTTAGCTCCCTGGCCACGCTTAACTTTCTGCCTACAGATTCACATATACCCATATTCGGCTCCTCCGTTCTTTAGCAAAGAACTGCCACACCCCCGAGTATCATTTTACCCCCAAAGCTCCGCACTGATGACTACACCGCCGCTCCCCGGTGACCCCCTTGCCCTACTTTTCTTGGATCTGCGAATGGGTTTTTTACCCCGGGGGCCATTTAGCTCCGCCCTCACACTGCCCTACCGCTGACTCAGGGCCACACAACCCCTTGCTGACTGCACCGCTGCCACCGCAAGCTGACCCCCTTTTCTCCTGACGATGATAAAGCAACCCGGCCCCCAAAGGCGGTCAGCTACATCATCATCTATTTGTGTTTCTCGCACTGCGTCCTAAACACCGGTCTTGGTATGCAAGGCTGCCCCCTCCAACATGACCTCCCATGCCACCTCCACTCTATACTTTGCCGCCTATGCAAAAGCAGGGATTTTGGCGCCATTTCTCAATCCCAAAAAGAGCTGGAACGCACTTCTCAAATTGTTCACCTCGCTATTTAGTGGCACGACCCCAAACACATAGTAGATTCTGGCGAGGGAACCGGATGGACAGAGGCAGGCTGAGGATAGGGGGGCCGCTGACCCCTCCCGGGGCCAAAGCCAACTAATGGTTGTGCTGCATTCCCACCGACTTTTGGGCGGGTTGTCAGATGTCAAATGGGAGGAAGTGGATGACCTATCAACCAATCAAGAACCCTTGGGTTGCTGGTCAGCAATGGGCCCCTAGAGACCGGCATTTTGGGGCCCCACCGAGTGACCCCCCTGCACCTCCCCTTGCTGGCTTCGACCTGGGGCCGCTCCAGGAATGTTTTTTGCCACTGCCACCCACAGGTAAGAGCCTGCCCCCTCTCTGTCTACAACTGTTTGTTCTAAAAACAGAAAAACGTTTGAAAGAATCTGTAATGATAAAACACACCCTTATTTGACTCCAAATGAACCCATAACAACTTGGTAATCCCGGGTATAAATTGCGCTCCAAAATGGGGAGGAAAAAATTTTCTGTAGGCCGTTTAAAAAACCTGTGTATTTTCTGAATGTAAAAGCACAAACAGGCTTAATTAACCTTCGGGAAAGAATTAAAGCTAACCCGGCAAAATTTGGGTTTCTTTTGGGGGTGAAAAAGAAAGGATTCTTTTTTGTGACCACAAACAGCAAGCAAACCGCCCCTTTAAATTTAACCCCGGATGTAAAATTTCACAAAAGAATTGAGTAACCAAAAACCACCAGCAATTTTAGCGGTTTTTCACTGGCGTGTAATTTTTTAAAGGTAAAACCGAAAAAAAGAAAAACTTTTAATTAACCTCGGGTTTTTGAATTAAGCGACAGGAAAAATGTCTTTTTTTTCCCGGGGAAAAAAACGGTTTTTTTTTAGGACCCGAACAACAAACAAAACTTAATTTAAACCCCCGGATTAAATAGCGCAAAAGAATTGAGGAACCAAAAGTGAAGTGGTTTTTTTGGAAATAAAAAAAGCCTGTTCAAAAAAAAATACAACAGGGAAAAAAGGCTTAGAAACCCTTTTGGGTTTCAATGGGGGCTGTGAGGCAATAGCAATTTAAAAATTTTTTGCAGCTGCATTGGGCGGGCCCCTGGGGTTTCAGTCCAATACCCCACAAAATCGGAATTAGAAAAGTTTTAAAAAAGCAGTTTTCTGAGACAAGGGGGAAACCCCCCAAAAAAACGCGTAAAAAAATTATTCTTTAGTAAAAGATATCACAAAGCAGCCGCGGCAGCACCTTCCCCAATCATACATGAGAAACGGTATTAGGGCCCCCAGGGGCGCGCCTGGACTTATATAGTGCGGTTTCTTCACAGAATCCCGCCCCCTCTGATTTGGGTTTTAACTCTGCCCATGTAATGTGGTATGCCCTTTTTTCCCCCCCCAGATTTTTTTGCCCCCAAAGTTTAAGCCTTGACCGCAGCCATTTTAAACAAAAAAAAACAAACTTTGTTTACGGAATACCCCCCAAAATTTGACTTCGTTCAGAACCAATTTTTTCCCGAAGTTCCAAAAAGGGAAATTCCCCTTTATTAGAATCAATTCGCCCATCTCTAATTCTCCCTTTTGGGGTTTTTGCCTTTCCAACACTTTAAAAACAATAGGCTGAACTGGGTGGACGTCTGTCTATTTCAACCTACAAACAAAAGTAACTATGTAACCTTGTTTTTATTAAATTTAATTGGGGGGTTTTTGTAAAATTTTGTATCAATTTGGGTTTTCTGGATAATGGGGGAGGGGAGTAATATCCCCTCTGATCCATTCATGTCACCTAATTTACTCTTAGACCTCATTCACACTTTAGTTATGTGTAGCAAATAAATATTTTTTCTTTCCCTTTTTTTTAAATTTCCCTTGTTCCCTGTATTCAAAAACTTTTTTTTTTCTGTTTTTTTTAAATTTTTCTTTTTATTTGTATTTTTGCTAAAGAAATAACTACTGTATATTTTTGCTGCTTTGGTGATATTACTGATATACAAAAAATAACTGAATACAGACATGTGAATAATAGAAATCTGAAACCTGCATATATAACCTCTAAACTTTCCAGGATGTACTATTCTGGCATATAAGCCTGCTTTACAGATCCTTAATACTTAATACTTCCATGATGCAAATCCATTCCAAACATGGCAGATGTTGGCTGTCTAATGACACCAGACCCGCTATTTAACCAAATATATGACATTGGTGCATTAACTGCAGCATCTCTGCCATTATAAAAGGGTACAAAACCCTCTTCTGCAACCCAACTGGATTACAATAATTGGGTGGCAGCTGGTTGCCATGGAAGCCAAGGGAATAATAAGGGTTCCTTAAGTTTTCCAATATTAAAATACTATTACACTGTGCCATAGGCAGAGTGTATTAGGAGATCACTAAGGTTGCTTTCACACAGTGTTTTTTTGGTGCGTTTGTGGATGCGCTTTTGTGTGCAGAAAGGCACTGTACATTTCTGCACAAAAACACATCCAAAAACACATAAAAAAATGCACCAAAAATACTCAGTGTGAAAGCACCCTAAAGGTAATATATACTGCATGTAATGCACAACAAACTAAATTTATACAGTAATCCACCGAGGGACTAAACTAATACAATATCTTGTTATTTTTCCCACACAATGACCTGAAAAAAAATAACCCAATGCCAAAATGTTGTGTTTTTTTTTTTATTTGGTCATTTCACCTCTCAAAAAATGAAATAAAAAAATTGTCGAAAAGTTGCATATAGCCAAAACTGGTACCAATAATTATTCCACAAAAGGGAGTCCTTAAACAGTTTCAGACATGGAGGTAAAAATAAAAGTTATTGGTCTAAGAGGCAAAGCCAATAGAACAAGAAAAGATCATTTTCTTAAAAGCACTAAAATATATCAACCTCTATCAATTGTGTATAGCTGGAATCCTACTAGCCTGCAAAATTAAGATAATTCTGCATTAAACACATTCAAGAGTAGTAACATTCGTCACTAGTGAGAGTGAGATGCATTAGTCGGTAATCGGAGATGCACCAGCCAAAATTGTTTCACCAAAATTATTATATTACAATATACTCAAGTAAAGGGAGCTAGTTATTAAATTATATTCAGACAATAAAGGGATATTCCATAATTATTTTTTTTTATTCTCCATTCCAACACCTCCACAGCTCAGTGTTCCCAGCCAATTGAGTCACATTCATTGTTTACGTGGCCCTGTAGTTATTTACAGGCCTTATTGAGCAGCAGGTAACTGCTAAGGCCTCTGACTGGCCTGTTACCACTGATTATGAGGTCAATAGCAGGCATACTGAGACTGGTGGCAGTGCTGATGTAAAGCAAGCATTTTTATTTTTTTTTCGTAACGGAAGTTGTTCTGCGCATGCGTGTGGTGCTGCTGGACATACCGGACGTGCACTGAGACACAGGTGAGTTTTTTAGATGTTAGTCACTATTTGTATAAATGTAAGATTTCTGTGCAATTTAGTGTACTACGATTAAGAGTCCGGAGGTACTCGAAACGTGTCAGTTTCTCATTGTCGCCATGCCTGGTGGTTTGTTTCCACATCTTTTATGCCAATAATTGCAGAAGTTCTGCATTCTGAATATATTGGAGTTGCAGGCAATCGTTTTACTTTTTGCTGTCTTGGAGTTTGCTATACCAGAGTGCAGCCATGCAGCCCGGACTTGTGGATTGGGGAGCTGGCTTACAGATTTTTTTTGTCCCACGTAAAAATTTTTTTACATGTATCCACACGCTCCAAAGAGAGACAAAGATGTAATTTAATGTGACAGTTTTAGGTGTGACGTTTCGGTCATGGACCTCTCTCAAAAACGTCACGGATGTAAGATGAATGGAAAAAGAATATAACCGTAGCTATGAGGAGAATAGGAGCCGCGCGTACTGTCCGACTGGCAGTTGGGATAACCACGAGCATTTAAATGAATGCAAATCTGATTAGCCTCCAAGTCAAAAGTTTGTTTAGTAGTACAGTTGCGTTTAGCTCTAATTAGTTCACCTACTGGAATAGACATTTTAGTATGCTGGGGATGATTAATTTGATAGTTTAGAATATTGTTACCTGTAACTTCCTTTCTGTATGTACTGGTAGTAATATATGTACCAGATGTACCCTCTAAAAGAAGATCCAAAAAAGCAATCTTGTTAGACTGAACAACATGCGTTTAAAACAGATTTTTTGTTAATGTAGTCGATGAAGAGTGGTATGGCAGACACAGGACCCCGCCAGATAAGCAAAAGGCCATCTATGTGTCTGCCATACCACTCCACATCAGCCAAAAATGGGTTGTCAACACAAAAAATGTAAGATGACTCCCACCGAGACATGACAAGATTGGCAAGTGAGGACGAAAACTTAGTGCCCATCGAAACTTCCCTCATCTGTAAATAAAAACATTGTGAAACATAAAAAAAATTATGTTGTACAAGAAAGGAAGTCACCGATTTAATGAAAATGTACCTATCCTCAGAATATGCACTGAAATTGTCTAGATGGAAATCTAGTGCTAACGAAGCAACTGACAATGGAATACTTGTGTACAGTGACTCGATGTCACAGCTCAGCCAAGAAAATTCAGACTGCCACATTTTGCCTGTCATATTAATTAACACAGTTTTAGAGTGCTGCAAAAAACCAGGCACTCGACTGACTAAAGGCTGAAGCTGCACGATGAGCCACTGACACAAGCGTTCACACAATGAGCCCACTCCCGAAACGATGGGGCACATAGGTGGTGGCAATATGTTCTTATGGACTTTTGGTAGTCCACACAGCAATGGAACAACAGAATCCAAATCAAGAATATTTTCAGACTCTCTTACAGTGAGAATATTCAAAGCAACACCATCTTGAACTACATTTTGTAACTTGGTTTTAAACTCCACCGAGGGATTATGTGATAAATTCTTATATGAGGAGGTATCCAACAATAACTGTCTCATCCGTGCTAAATATTCCTGCTTACTCATGACTACAACTGACTCTCCTTTATCAGCCATCTTAAAAATCAAGTTATGTATTTGACTAGTGATGAGCGATTGTGTCAACTATTGTTATCGAGTCGATAGTCGATATCGGCAATTATCATGATGATATCCAATAGTCGATAACAGATTATCGCCGATGACCATTAAAGTCTATGGGAGAGGAACAACACCTTCATTCTTACACCCAAACAGGGATGGAGAAGCTGGAATTAACATCCACAACAGTAAACTGGATACGTGCTACAACTTAGGCAAGACAATTAGGCAACAAGAGTCACAGAAAAAAAACTGACAGACTATTCACTATCCCTGTCTTGTACCACAGCCTGACCCTTAAACCTGCATGACCCACAAATTAAAAAGTGCCATAAGGCAGTATTATTTGAACCATTATTTTACTTGAACTGGACATTGACTATCCCTGTCCTGGATGCAGCATGACCCTTAAACTTGTCTGACACACAGATTAAAAAGTGACTGAAAAAGGAGTCTTTCAACCACCATTTTAGTTGAACTGGACATTGACTATACCTATCCTTGACCGCAAAGCATGCCCCTTTAAAACCGTCTGACCCCAAATTTAAAAAAAGGCCCGGAAAAAGGAGCCCTTTGAACCACCATTTTAGTTGACCGGGCATTGACTTATACCTATCCTGTGCAACAGAAAGACCCGAAAACCCTTGACCCGCAGATTAAAAAGTCCCGGGAAAAAAGGGAGTCTTTAAAACCAAACCATTTTATTTGGGAACTAAAAATTGACAAATCCCTGTCCGGGACCGAAAGCATGACCCCAAAACCTGTCTGACGCCCAACGGGTTTAAAAAGTCCGGGAAAAAGGAGTCTTTAAACCCAAACCATTTTATTTTTTTTTGAACGGGACATTGACTAAGCCTGTCCTGACCGCAGCAAGCCCCCCAAAACCGCCCTGACCCACAGATTAAAAAGTCCCGGAAAAAAGGGAAATTCCCCACAATGCCCGCTACGCTCCCTTGGCCCTTTACTGCTGCCACGTTGCTGACGTTGTTCCCCCCGTGGCATTTAAAGAACGGAACCAGACAAAACCCGTTTGTCTTCAGTTAAATCAACCCAGCAGGGGTCTCCAATTCCTGCATTTATTCTCATTTGGGTGGGAAAAAGGGAAAAGTGCTGATTTAGTTTTTGTAAGGGGGATCAAGGAGAGGGGCCACCCATTAACCTTTGTTTCATTTTGAGGGTTTTAAAATGCGGGGATCATTTTTAAATTTAAAATGGAGCATCAAAGCACTCATGTGAGAGATGGAGCCTTGATTTCCAAAGCCTCGGGTCAGGGGCACTACAAATTGATTTTCCCCCTTTTTCCCATCTCCCCCCCGGGCCAAAAAATCTGTCCCAAAACCTCTTTCCAAGGCAGGGAAAAATCTTTAAACCCTTTTGGTGCCCCAGGAATACCTCATCTCAGATGCTGTACCCTGAGGGGCGGAGGCGCCCCCTTTTTCCCTACCAGGACGCCGAACCACTGCCCAAAATAAAAAACCAATAAATTTTGTGAAACTGTCGGGGTCTTCTGGATTCAAGGAGAAAAGGCTCTGTGTCCGAAACTGTGTCCGTCTCCTCCTCCGTCGCTGCGGGGACCTGCGTTTCAGAGTAAGTGTCCAACGATTGTTTGCAGAACTAAATCACCAAAAATTCCCTCTGCGCCCAAGGGGCATTGTCCGCACTAACCTTTTGGGGCTTCTTAAAAAACTGGCAAGGATGGTGCAAGCTTTTTCCCACCCCTCCACCTCGGTGGCTAAACCCAACCCCGGGGTCCCATCGCTGTTTTGTCAGGCCATGTGCCCACTTCTACTGCGTAATGGTATTGCACGGGCTCCCAAACAATCGCGGGAGCATGTAAAAAGGGGGAATTCCAGCATTTTGCCACTTCAACAATGAAAAAGGTTTGAGGGGGGATTTCCCGAGTTTGCAACGGGGAAAACCGCAGCCAGGCGGGACGAAGCGGGGTGCGAATGGGCGGAAGTGTGAGCCAACCTCGACCCCTTCCCTCACCCGGCGGGTCCAACCCCGGGGTTAGCGCTTAACAAAATTCTGGGGGAAAGGAGGTTCATGACATTTTCCGGGCCCAAGGGATGGCCCCAAAGCCTATCAATCTTAAGGGCGTCCGGGGAGATCCAAACCATTACGCACACCCCCTTTTTTTCCCCCCCCCTTTGACAAAAGGGGTTTCATGTCCCCCCCAGCAAGGGGCTTTGTTTTTCCGGGTTTCAAATTTAGCCGTCCACAACTCCGGGACCTTTTGTTTTGGGCGGTCCCCCAAGACAGTTTAATTTCAAAAACGGCCAAAATTCTCTGGGCGTTTTATGCACCAGAGGCCCTTGGGGAAAAAACCCCCGGGCACCACCCCTTGCAGTTGAGAAATTGGGCGCCGCCCCTGAAGCCCCGTAAACCACCAAACATCCACCTAGCTCCCCCAAAGTGAACTGTAACAGGGGATAAAGGGGCCTTTGGCCGTGCTTCCTATTTCCAGGGAAAGGGTTGGTCCAAAAGGATTTTTCCCGGGACACAAAAGAAACCCAACGCCCCTTTGAAATATTAATGACACAGGGGCGGGCCAGGGCAGGGATGGCTTTTCGGGAAAGAAATCCCCTTAGGGGAAATTTGGTTTTGGGGGGGCAGGCAAGGGCCATAAATTTTGGCGGAACCCTTTTGTGTCCACCAGATGAAAAGGCAACTTTTCCCCCAAGGCCCAAAACCGGATGCCGACATTCAGGCTTTTTTCTTTGGGATAGTTTGGGTTAAAGTGTTTTTTCTGCTCCCTTCCCTGGTAACCCCGAAGGCCCCGGCTGCTATACTGGGCCGGGTGTACCCGGGGTTTCAGGTCAAACTATTTTAAAAAGAAGGGGGTTTGGATGGCTCTTTTGGTGGGGCCGGGGGTACTTTTGGACGACGGGGGAGCTGAAAACGGGAGGGTGATCCTTAATCACGACTCTGAAGACAAGGGCAACTGAGGGAAAGCTTTTGGGGTTGGGAATTGGGAAAGGGGGCGGAACATTGGTTTTGGGTTCCCAGGATCATGTGGCCCCTTTTTTTTGCCAAGTGTTCCCTCCCCTTTCAAATCATGGGGTTCCCCCCATGTTTACAATTTTTTTGGTGGGGGTTTTAAAACCCAAGATTTTTTCCCTCTACTGATGAGCTTAAAGGCAAAGGCGGGATATGACATCGCTTGGGGGAATCAAGGCCCTTTCCCGAAAAAGGCCCAGGGGTTGAGAGGGGGCCTGGACTTTTTCGACGGCGATAATAAGTAGCGTGTTTTTCCCCTGATCGGGCCCGGCGGGAAAAATCTCAGTTGGGCTCCCTTTTTGAGGGAAGACCCGTACTGACACTACCCCATCGTCTTTCCCCTCGTCTAAATGATGAAACGCTTGCAAAACAAACTCTTTTCTGAAAAACCACGTTGGATCCACAAAGTCGCATCATCAACACAACACAGGGGACCCTTCCCTTTGTCCTGACATTCTGCTTCCTGGAGCTGCGGGGTACAAGCAACAGGCCTTAAAGGGGTTGGGCCCCCGCCCAGGGTTTTTTCCCCATTTTACCGGCTTTTTTTCTCCTCTTCTGATGGGAAACAGCAATTTGGGGGTCAGAGTAGGGCCAAATCAACCTCTTTTGGGCCCTTGATCTTTTGAAATGCCTTCAAACCCCAAAACCCCATTTTTTCAAAACCAAAAGGGGGTCTTTTTAGAAAAAAGGATTAAACCACAGTGGGGGGTACAAGAGTTGACATTTGGGGTGCCTTTGCTTCATTTTGGGCGGATTTCTGACGATGATGGATTAAAAATTTGTGGGTGTGACTGGGAGGACCGAGGAAGTAAGACTGCGGGTCAGGTTTTCATTAACCACTGACGAACAATTGGGGGACGCAAGTTCAAATTTCGAGATTCTCGGGCCTCGAACCACGATTACAGGCCTACGGCCCCGCAACCGACGATCCCCTGGGTTGCATGTTATTTTCCAGCAAATGGGAAGGGGCACCTTCTCCCCCACCCTCTACCTCCATGTCCAAAAACCCCTTTTTTGCTCCTTAAAAACCTGGGAGTTCGCTCCATTTTTTCAGAAAATAAAAATTTTAAAAAAGGATGGAAAGTTTTTGACAGTCTCTTTTGAAAAAACCGCAAATCACAGCTATTCTTAAAAACCCCTCAATTTTTCCCAAAAGAAAAATAGGGTTAGAAACAGAATTGTTTCTATCAAAAATCTGTGAAATGCGGTCTGGTGGAAGAACCCGTTTAAAACCCCCAAAAAAAACAGTTTTTTTCTTCTTTAACCCTGAGATTTAAAAACTGCCCAGTTTGGGGAAATAGCAACCCCCCAAAATATCATACAAACTGAGACGCAAATGAGTGTAATAGAAGTATTAAAAAGTTTTATAGATTAATATGGGAGCCTTCGACCACGACTACAGGTTTTAAAATTTTCTAGGGAAAAAGTTTAACATAATAATTCCCTACAACTGAAAATCTTTGCGCCCAAAAAGAAAGCACTGCCCAAAAAGAGTATTTAAATATTATAAAGGTTTTAAAAAGGCAGCCTTTGCACAACTGACTACAAGCGTAATTTACTAGGAAAATTTGGGAAACACAAAATTAAAACAAATGAACTCTTTGCCCAAACAGACGCACGGGCTGCAATAAGAATTTTTTAAATATTTAAAAGGATTAATATGACACCTTTGCACCACTAACCCACAAGCATAAATTTTTTAGGAAAAAATTTTAAAAACAATATGCGAAAAACTTAACTCTTTTCCTCAAACAGACCACGGACGCAATTAAAATTTTTTAAATATTATATGGATTAATATTGGGGGGAAACCTTCGACCACTGACTACAAGCCTTTAAATTTTCCAGAAATTTGTTAAAAACAAAATATTCATAAAAAAAACTCCTTTTTCGCCAAACAGGGTGCCCCGGACTGCAAAAAAGAGTATTTTAAAAATTATATTGGGTTAAAAATGGCAGCTTCGCCCCCACTTTACTACAAAACTAATTTTAAAATTTTGGAAAAAATTTTTAAACACAATATTCGTAAAAACTGAAATCTTTTTCACCAAAAAGACGCACGGATTGCAATAAGAGTATTTAAAAAATTTATGGAAATTTAAAATGGCGGCCTACGCACCACTGACTATAACCCTAATTTACTCGGGAAAAATTTTTTTAGAACACAAAAATTTTTTTACACTGGAAATCTTTGCGCAAAACGGACGCAAGGACTTCATTTAAAAATATTTTTAAAAATTAAAAGGGGGAAAAAATTTAATAGTTTCCCTTTAGAAAACTGACTCGCAGTGATTGCAATAGAAAATGAAAAAAACAGGGGCAATTTCAACTGCTAGCAGAGGTATGCTGGCCAAAAAAGTGGGAGAAAACAAATTTTTTTTCCCAAATTTAAAATCACAGAACACACTGAAGGGGCCAAAAAACTTTTTTTCAAAAAACCTCTCCTCCTGGCGCCCCCCTTCACCACCACCACCACCACCACCACCATAGTGATTGCAATAGAACTGAAAACACAGGAACAAATTTCAACCCTGCAAGGTCTGGTGGGCCCAAAAAAATGGGAGAAAAAAAATTCTTTTTTTCAATTGAAGGGCACAGAACACCCAAAACTGCAAAAAAACTCCCTTCGTTTCAATAGCCTCTCCTGCTGATGCCCCCTCCCTCCCCCCCCCGCAGCTCCCCGGCTACACACACCAGTAGATATCCTTAAAACTTTCTCTAACTAAATAAGAAGTGCAATTCTCTAACCTAACTCTATTCTAAGCTGTAGGTGGATAGTTTCTAGTATTAGAAGTAACTATCAGAGCTATTAGAACAGCTATTGGATTAAACGCAGACAGACACATCCTGCTGTGAAGAGGCATAGACAGAGTATGAGCTCAAACAGGAAATGCAGCAGCATAGATAAAACGAGGTCACATGATTTTTGCAGCCAATGAGATCCATAAACCACAAAGTGGTGTCATTGTACATCCTCCTCACCCCCCTCTATCCTCAAAGCTGATTGGCTAGTCACCAAAATGACAGGAAACGCTGAAAATGGCGCGATAGTAATAGATTATCTGTAAGATTGTCACCTAAAATATCGCGTGATCGGAAATTTCCGATCAGGCTAAAAATCGTGCTGCTTTAAACTTTTGTCGATAATATCGCTCATCCCTACATTTGACATATTTCACTGAGGGCCTTCTGTTGTTTTGAAGTTAGATTGAATTTATTTGTTGCTGCACTGCATAATTGTCTGAGCTCCCTTTCAACTAATATTTGAAAAGCTGAGACAGGATAAAAATAAGGATTTTTGACATTGAACAAACTAGACTGATGTTGCAATGAATCTGGAGATGCATTTAATTCTTGCAACGATACAACTGCAATTTGTTCCTGAAAAGATAAGCCACTGAACTCATTTTTGGGAACACTCTCTCTCTGAAACGGATACATTATCTGGATCACTACTTAGGAAATTACGTTTGACAGCCAAATCTCTGAAAATAAATAAAATAAATTTTTACGTGCATTGTATGCTCCTCGTATCGAATGTGTCCCAGAAAAAATCGATTAAAATTCAAAATCGACACAAATTTTACCTCCATTTTGCTGGTGCATGCATGGTGAGACATGGTTAGGAGAGCTTCTGTTGCGTCACTCTGTAATTAATGGTATTCTGTGCACAACAGCAATAATAAACAGCACTTTTTAGAGCACAACAGAGACATGAAAAGGTGTAAAGGCCATTTTCCCTGTAGATGAGGAGCGATAGAGCATTGTTTCAACAGTCACAAACCCCATCAGAATCAGTAAGTGAGTTAGAGAAGGTGATTCCTGGGCCAACTGCTTCATGAGCGAAGCTGGTAGTAGAGGTGGACAAGCTTTTAGCAGCGAACATTACCACTTCTTTAGCAGTGATGGTGATAGAGTCATTGAGCTCCCTGCAAGATGAAGTTTCAGCACAGGCTTCTTTACTATTGGACCTGGAACAGAGAGTGAGTGGTGTTAAAGATGATATACTAGGAGCTCATTACTCACTCCAAAAGCTTCTAAAATGATTTACTCTATTGCAAAGCAAAATAGAGGATCTAGAAAATAGATAAAGGGAGAGCAATGTATGGATCATTGGGATCCAAGAATGTGTTGCACAAAGTGAATTGGTGGCGATTTGTGCTGTTGGTTTGGAACATCTAGCTCATCAGCTCATACCACCAGGACAGCCTGGCCAGAAGTTAGACTCACTTAACCCCTTAAGGACCCAGCCAGTTTTGACCTTACTGACACAGCCCTATTTTTGAAATCTGGCATGTCACTTTATGTGAGAATAACTTTTTGACACTTTTACTTATCCATGTGATTCAGGGACTGTTTTCTCATGACATTTTGTGCTTTAAGTTAGTAAGAAATTTTGGTCTATACAATCCTTGTTTCTTTGTGAAAAATATCAAAATTTGTGAAAATTTGGAAAAATTTGTCATTTTGAAAGCTACAAAATTTCTGCGTGCAAGACAGATAATTTTTCACCAAAAAATAGTTTATAGCTAGCATCTACCATATGTCCACTATAGGTTTGCATCATTTTTTTAAATGTTTTTTTTTTTTTACGACTTTTGGGGGCTCAGAAACTTAGTAGTAATTTCTCATATTTTCAAGAAAATTTGCAATTTACCTTTTTTTAGGGACCACTCCAGTTCTGACGTGGCTTTGAGGGGCCTGCATGTTAGATACCCCCATAAACCACTCCATCTATGAAACTAGACCACTTAAAGTATTTACAACAGTGTTTAGGAAGTTTGTTAACCCTTTAGGTATTTCACAGAAATTAAAGTGACGTGGAGGTGAAATTTCAAAATTTCACTTTTTTTGCAGATTTTCAATATTTATCTATTATTCACTGGAATTTGGTAAATGTGACCAGGTAAATGCAACTTAATATCAATTCCCCCAGGTCTTCTGTTTTTAGAGATATCACATATGTGGCCCTAGTGCACTATTTGACTCAACCACAAGCCCCAGAATAGGAGGAGCACCTACTGGACTCCTACTGGGGTCTCATTTTCAATATGATTTTATTTAGGCGCCATTTCAGGTTTGCAGATGCCCTTAGGTGCTAAAACTTAATAAACACCCCTTAAAAGACCCCATATTGGAAACAACACCCCCTAAGGAATATATCCAGGGGTGCAGTGAGTATATCCAACCCACAGGTGATTCACAAATTATTTTTAGTATTGGGCTGTGAAAATTAAAAATTTATTTTTTTCCAGCAATCTGCAATTTTAGCTTAAAATGTTTCATATTTACAAGGAATCCTGGAAAAAAAAGCACCAAAAAAATTGTTACACAATTTCTTCCAAGTTCAGCAATACCTTACATGTGGGTGTAAACTGCTGTTTGGGCGCATGGCAGGGCGTATAAGGGAGGAAGCGCTATTTGGCTTTTGGGGCGTAGATTTTGATGGGGCCATGTCGCATTTGCAAAGCCCCCAAAGAACCAGAACAGCTGAAACTTTCCAGAAGTCGTCCCACTTTAGATTCATCACCCCTTATGGATCTCATATAAGGGTGTATTGTGCATTTTGGGCGCACAGGTGTTCCATAGTGTAAATGATTGGATAACTATACTATGGAGGTGGGTACAATTACAACCTCAATTCCAAAAAAGTTGGGACACTAATAAAATTGTAAATAAAAACTGAATGCAATGATGTGGAGGTGCCAACATCTAATATTTTATTCAGAATATAACATAGATGACAGATCAAAAGTTTAATCTGAGTAAATGTAACATTTGAAAGGAAAAATATGTTGATTCCAAATTTCACAGTGTCTACAAATGCCAAAAAAGTTGGGACAAGTAGCAATTAGTGGCTGAAAAAATAACATTGAGCATATAACGAACAGCTGGAAGACCAATCAACACTAATTAGGTGAATTGACAACTTTATTTTAGTATAAAAAAAGCTTCTCATAGTTTTCCCTCTCTCTGAAGCCAAGATGGGAAGAGGATCACCAATTCCAAACCCTTTTTTGCGAGAAAGATAGTGCAGCAATACCAAAGGGTTTGGGGTTACCCAGCGTTAAAAAAAGCAAAGACTTTAAAAATTTTCAAACAAAACCATACAAAACATTCAAAAGATTCAGAGAATTTTGGAACAATTTACTGTGCGAAAGGGGCAAGGGATAAAAACCCACTGGATGCTCGGGTCCCCCCGGGATCTTAAACCCTCACGAACCCAAACAGGAAAGCCACTTTTCAAGGAAAAAAAAAGAATGGGCTCAGGAAAAACATCCAAAGCATTGTCAATTTAACACCCAAACAATTTTTGCCAAACCGCCCCTTTCCAGCTGAAATTACAGTGGGAAAGAGGAAGTCATTTCAAAACAAGCTCCACAAGCCGGGAGCCGGGTTTTCACTGGGCCCGGGGGCTTTTTAAAATTTGGGGTGTGGAAAGGGAAAACGTTCTGTTTGGGCCCGAAGAGTCATGATTTGAATTCTTTATGGGAAAAGGGGGACGGGAATTTTTTCATCCCGGATCAGAGAGGAAAAAGGACAACCCAAGTTGTTATAACGCTCCGTTTTAGAGCCCATTTTCATTTTTGGTTTGGTTGCATGAGTGGGTTGTGGCATGGGCCCGCTTGCATGTCTGGAAAGGCACCATTAATGCAAAAGGGGCTATGTTCAGGTTCTTGGAAAAAACTTTTGCCCCTTTTGTGGAAATTGTAAATGCTTTAAAAAATTGATTTAAAAAAAAGGGATCCATTTTAGATTATCGCTTCCCGCCCTTTTAGTTAGCGGATTTACAAATTTTATTTTGATAGCTGACACTTCATTTTTAAAAACAAGGGATTTAGCTTTGGGAACATCGGTAATTGACTTTAAAAGGGCATAGTATTTGTTTAAAACCCCAGGTTTAGGGGCAGAATTTAGCTAAAATGTTCTTTTTCTAAAAACTTTTTTCTAGGTGAAATGTTATTCGGATTAAAAAATTTAACATGTTTTTGAGCTGCAGCATTTTTAATATATTGTTAATGAACCGATTAATAGTAATGGGAAGGCCCCACCTTATGAATCCCTATTTGGGGCGGGGGATAAAAAAGCTGTATCCGAAATTGGGTTTTTTGTAACCCCCCTGTTTTTAATTTAGCACGCCTGAAACATTTTTAAAAAAAACTGTACGAATTTTAAAATTTTATTCCGATCAAAACCCTTTATTTGGAAAAAAAACCGTTTCCCTTTTTAAGTGGAAGATGGCAGGCCCAAAGCCTGGGAAAAAACCCTTTCATTTTTTTTTTTCGCCCGGGGCCCCGCGGGGACAGGCGGGGATTCAAATCTCCAAAAACATTATTTTCCTAAAGTGTGCCCTTTTTAAATTTTTTGTATCTAAAGGCCCCCCTTTTTTGTCCCAAAACCCGGACCCTGAGGGGTTTTAGCACTCGCAAATTTCAGGGGATTAAAAATTTAGGGGGATGGGTGTATGCCTGAACCCGTGATTTAAAGGGGGCATGGAACTTAGAGTTATTATATGATATAACTTCTTGTTGTAGGGGTAAAAAAGAAAGGGGGATTTTTTTTAATAGGGTTAAAAAGAGGCCATGCCAACAGAGAGCCTTTTAAAAATCCCTTTAAAAAAAAACACTATTTTTTCACCACAGTCCCCGCAAACAAACCGCCACAAGCCAAAAACAGTTAAAACCCCAACAACTAATGAGCTATTTTTTGACGAAGATGTGAATCTTCCCCTTTTCTAGTGCATAGTTACGCAAATCAATCAAAAAAGAAACTTACTGTAGCACATTTCCAAGGCGACACAAGCATACTGACACCCGGAAAAAGGGACTTTCCCAAAAATGGAGGCTTTTTAAAAGACACCCAAAAATCAAGATAGTATTCACATAGTCTCAGCCATTTTTCCCCTCTCTGCCCATAGCCCCTTTTCCCTGTATTTGCTTGTGCTCCCACTCCTGGAATCTCCTAGGAGTGGACAAAAAAAAGGGGGCCATAGATACAAAAAAAGGAGGAAAAAGGGACTTCCTTTTTGGGGAAAAATTTTTCCCCCAATCAAAAAGGGGGCATTCAAACCCCCTTTCCAAAATAAAAATTTTAAAATCATTTAAACCCGCTATTACATTCCACCGCTTTGATATACAAGTCCTTTGAGTCCTTTAATGGGGAACCGGTTAAAAACTCCAAAATTTCACCCCTTTTAAAAAAATCTTAGATGGTGGCAGGGAAAACGTAAATGGTTTTTCAAAAGGAGGGAACAATAAAGTTGAATCCAATGCAGACAAACACCGGCCCAAAAAGGGGAGGATTTTGGGCCAAAGAGGGAAAACCCTATACGCCAAGAATTTTTTAGGCCTAGCAAAGCAGGGAGGGGGTTTTAAAAAAAAATCCAAAAAGAAGCTTGGGAATTTAAAAACATAAGATTTTTTGTGACTCATAACCCTGATAGGTTTAAGGGTTTATGAAATTTTTTCACGCATATTTTAAACCCCAGAAATAAGAAACCTTATTTTAAAAATTCTGCCTTTTGGGGGGGGAGGAGGGCCCCTAAAACTTCATGCAAACCCCCAGATAGCCTGGAAAATTATTATGAAAAATTTTCTTTGTGAGTTTTAAAAGGGGGGCAACTTGGGGAAAGCCATTTTAAGGGTATTCCCCGCAAGAGGCTAAGGAATTTATGGTTTTTGGGGAATTTCCCCCCAAAGGGTTTTGTAAAAAAGTGGGGGGAAGTTTATTTAAACGAAATAGTTGCATGAATCCTTTACCCTTTCTCAAACAAAAAGTACAGGGATTGCTTTAAAAAATCTTTAAAGCCAAAGGTTTAAAACCAAATTTAAAACCCCCTTTTGGGAAATCACCGGGGCATGGGAGATATTCCAGTAATCTTTTTGCCCCTGAAAATTTTAAATTAGAACAAGAAAAAAAATAAAAAAAAAGGAGAAAAAATTTTCATTTTTAAAAATTTTAAATTTAAAAGGAAGACTTAAAAAAAAATAAAAACCCCCCGAGAAAGGGAATAAAAAAAAATCCCAAGGTAGGGGAAGATTTAACACTTCCTTTTTCCCCCGGGCACATCCTACTTTTATTCGTTTCAGGTCTCCCGAGGCCCCACGGTGTTTTTTAATTGGTTTTTTTTTAAAATTGGGGCATTTTGCCAGGGGGAATGCACCCGCGCCCTAAGAAGGGGAAAGCCAAACCCGACCCATATTTCCCGGAAAAGGGGTTTTGACTAGAATTGGAACTGAAGAACCCAGGCCCATTTTGGGATTTGAACCCGGGATTTTTTTTTCTTTCCACCCCATAACTCGGGTTTTTCACGGGAGCCAAAAGTTTTTGTGAGGTGGTGGGGACAAAATTTCCCTTTCCTGATTGACACAGGGGCTGGAAATTTTCCACAAATTAACAATGTTTTTTTTCCAAACTTTCACAGAAAATGTATCGGCAGTTTGGTGGTAAGTGGGGAAATCTAAAACAAATCCAAATAAACACAAAGCACTTACAATTTACAATAGGGGCCCCCTCACTACGAACAATTTTTTCATCTTGGCCGCAGGAAAACCCGCTCAGTTTAACCCGGGAAGGGAACCCTTTTCTGTAAGTTGGATGTACAATCTTTTGTACAACCCGAAAAAATTTTTCCCCTGCAATTTCCCTTTTAGAAAAAACAGAGGAAGCGGTATACCCGCCCGTATGCTGGAAGGGGAAATTTTACCAGCCAGCAAAGGAAGGGGCCATATTAGATCCAGAAAATTTGTCCATGCTTAAAAACATTCCTGAACGGGGAAAAATGAAAACAAAAGAAGGGAGGGCAGATAAGGGAAACATTCCAAACCCGTACAAAGTTTTTTTTGAAACCCCTTTTTTTCATTTGCCCACAAAATCTCAGTAAAGCCGAAGCTTTAAATGGGAAAAAAGCGCCCAAAAAATTAATTTTTGTTAAAAAACCAAAAGGAAGGGAAATTTCAAAGGGGCCAATTTTCCTTTTTTCAGTCCCCCTTTCCAAACCCCAAACAAAAAGAGTTTTTTGGGAGAAACACCCTGGAGACCGGCAAGATTTAAGGGTTTATCAATGAGGTGGGTTGTTCCTTTTCATGGGTTGTTCCGTCCCCCGGTAACAATTTTTAATGAGGGTAACCCAAAGACATAACCAAAATTTTTTCAGTCGTGGGTTTATGTTTAGCATTTTTCTCCATCCCAATCCCCCCAGACACAATAAAAATTTTTTTTTATTTTTCCTACAGAGGGGCAAAAGTTTTCCCCTTGGTGTCGTTTAACCCCCAAAGGGGTTTTTAAATTTGCCTAACCCTCTTTAGTCGGCCCCTTTTTACCCCCAAAAATTTGGGGGGGTGACCCTTACCATGTCAACCACCCCAATTCAGTACATTGATGATTTATTTCTTTGGGTTTAACCCAAAAGAGAAACGCCTAGTGGACACACAACGCCCGACTTATTTTTTTTGCAGACAAACGGATACAAAGTTTTCCAAAAAAAAAATTTCAACTTTTGTAGGGGAAAAAAATACTTTCATTGGACACTTTCCTTACCCAGGGCCCCAACCTTACTAAACCCGGGCTGAGTAGCGGGGTAAAACAAAAAATTTGGGCATTCCCCTTTAAAAAAAAAGGGGAAGAGACAGTTTTTGGGAATGGTTTGGATTTCTTTAGGCAATGGATTTCCTTTTCTACTCTTTGAAGGGCCCCTCCACTTTAAAAGACCTAACCAAAGATTCTTGGGTAGCCTTTTCCCGAAAACTGACGGGGACCAGGATGGGGTTTTTAGGAATCAAAAAAGGGTCTTCTTCGGGACTGCTCTAGGGGTTAAACCCTTTTTATTCAAAAAACCCTTCCCCTTTTTTACTGCCATTAAAAACCAAGGGCAAGCCCGGCCTTTTTGGCGCAGAATCATAATGAGGCAAAAAGACCAAGCCCTTTCTATAGTGGGCAGTTTGATCCAATTTTCAAAAAAAAATGCATGCATGCCTTAGGGCCCTTTCGGCTTTCTGCAAATTTCGTTTGAAAAAAAATGGGCCCAATTGGTTTTTTTGATTCATATTCTAATGTCCTGGGGGCCCCATTCTGTGGGATGCCCTCCCGAATTGGTCAGCGTACTAAACGGGTTTTCCCGGCCAGGGGGAAACAAGGTGGGGCCGCGCTCCTTTAAAACCCATCACTTTCCCCCTACAAACCGGGGCCCTAAATTGAACCCTTTCTAAATTGTTTGGGACTTTGGGGGTTTGAGAGAGGGGGGTATTGAAGGGAGAGGCCCCGGGCAGAAGACATTTTAAAAAGGGGAGGGAGACCATGATTGTTTTGGCGCATACCCCCAAAATAAACTTGGAGTGGGCCCCGATTTGAGGGGGAACCACTTGAAAACCCAGACTTAATACTGTAGTTGATGGCAGGGTTGTCACAGACAAAAGGAATCAGGCCCCCTTAACCCCCGGAAATGATTGGTAGAGTTTTTAAAAACTTTTGTAAGCAGAAAAAATTTTTGATCCCCCTCATTCGCCCCGGGGTAGTTTTTAAAGCCCTTAAAACAAATGGCTTGTTTTTAACTGTCTAAGGCAAACAGTAAACATTTACCCCTGATTCACGGTACGCTTTTTGGGGTGGGTTTAGTATTTTGGTACAATTATGGAAAATGGAAAAAATTTTAATTTACTGGGTTAAAAAGGGCCCCCCGTGAGTTATTCAAAAAAAATCTTAAGTTTTTGGAAGCCATTTCCCTTCCAAAAGAAAATAGCAGTCATTAAAGTTGTCAAGCCAACTTCCAGCCATTTAAAAACCCCAAATTGACGTGAGAACCACGAAACGACATTTGGTTACGAAAAAAACCGCAAGTAAAATACCCTTTTGTTAACATGATGTCTGGAAAAAATGAGGGTTTTTTCTTTTCCTGACTTTGAAACCGAAAAAATTTTCAAACCAAAAGGGTTTTCCACAGGAAAAGGGGATGGTTAAGGTTATAGGGTGCACCCGAATTCTGAAGGCCTATGGGCTGAAGTTTAAAAGGGAAACCCGGGGGCCCCCCAAAAAAACTTTTTTCCCGGGGCTCTCGGGAACTGCGCAAGGGGGGTTTAACCCCCCAAATTTTTGGGAAAACAGCGATTTCGAAAAATTTTTTTGGGTTTTTACCCTTCTGGGTGCAACCCCGGGTTCCACTGTAATAGCTAAAAGAATGGTGCAGGCCTTTCAAAATTTGCCTCCCAAACCTGGGGGAGCAGTGGGAAACCCACCTTACACCTCCCATCAAAAATACGGGCCCTTTCCCGTTCCCGCAGGTTTGATTTTTATACAACACCAAGGGAGGAAAGGGTTTTGGGGTTTTTGGTTTTTAGTTTGATCAAATTTTTTAGGGGGGGATAGAAACGTATCCCCCCCCTTCATCAAGACGGGGTACCACAGCTGCTGCGGGGATCGCAAAGAATCCCTATTTCAGAAAATGGTATTCCAAAAGGCAAAAAAGTAAACCCGGGACCCGCATTCAAATTTTAATTTTAAATTTCCCGAAAATTTGTAATAAAATTGGTTTTAAAACCCAAAAGCTCCACGCCATATTATCCGGAAACAAAACGGTATGGGCAGAGATACAATCGTTCCCTAAAAAAAAGTTTGCCAAATTTTTGGGAAACTATTTGAGGTTTGGGCCCGTGCTTTACCCCCTTGTTTTTTGGGACTTTTGCTAAACCACAAAAGGAGTTCTACAACTTTTACCTTATAAATTTTTGTTTGGGAAAATTTTCCCTAATCACTCACTCTCACCTCCAAAACCCCAACATTTAGCGTTAAACAGTTTTAATGTGGCCTTTTGGCTACAACTGCAAAAGCAAAATTTAGAGACTTACATCGTCAAATAGGGGACACGAGCCTGTTCCTACTCTTGCTTGTCAAAAGCATCAAAAAAAGGAGACTTTTTTTTACCCTTTTTCTTGTTTTGGTTTTTCTTAAAAGAAGGGGGATGGTCCATACCAGGGCTGATAAAACCCCATTTAAGTGTTAAAGTAAAAAGGAAAAGGAAAATTTGGGTCCCTCAACCCCATGCAAACGTGTAAATCCCATAACCAAAAAACCCCCGAACCGACGGTTTCCCGGGTTGCCAAACCGGGAAGTGAAAACCCCCAAGAAAATCCTGAGTTTTTACGGGTCCTAAGTGGCTTCGCCCAAAATCACCACCAAGGGCGAAGGGTAGGTCTTTCGAGACATACCCTTTGAAACCCTTCCATCGCGGGAAGAAAAGAAAACAAAGATGCCCCCTTTTATTTAATAAACTACTATGGCCCCCAGCCCGGGAAGAAACCCTTTGGGGGGAATATGGTGGGGGGGTGGTTGGGTTTTTATTCTTGTTATCGCCTTTTTTTACAGGAAAAAGATTGGCTCAGTAAAGCTGAAGAATTTCTACGATAACTTTTGGAAAGGGAAAATGCCCAAGGTTTAGATTTAGGACAATAACGACTACTCCCGGACCCTTAAAAAACATCAAATTATATATTAAAACCCTTAATAAAAAAATTTTTAGACCCCAATGGGTACGGGGGCTAGATGCAAAAAATGGTGTTATTATCAATTGGGAAACATCAGTAAGGTTTTTAAAAAAAGACTTTTCATTTAACACTTTCAGAGGAATGGGGGAAAATAAACTACTTTAAATCACAACACCAAAAGCTAAAAATTTCAGGCTTTTCAAAGATTGGGTTTGGGGTTTTCACACATTTACCTGGATTTCCCCAAATCTATGTTTACTTTTCCACCCCGTCCCTATTGAAGGCTCATTTTTGAGGGGAAAATTTACACTTACACAATTTCCAGATAACCTAGTCCCTTTTCCCGGGTTTTAAAAACACAAAATCGCCCTAAAAACCAAAATTTTAGGGTGGGCTTTCCCCCCCATTGGGGGGTTGCGAACGGGTATTTTCTCAAATGATAAACCCAAAATCTTATCCCTATGTGGAAGGGTTCAACACCCCTCAGATTTTAACAGGGTTAAAAAACAAAAAAACTTTTTGGGTTTCATTCCCCTAGATTTTGGGGCACTTTTGAGTTATTTTGCACAACGTCACCCCCTTAGGAGTAGGCACCCATTTTTTAAAGTTTTCAAATATTTACCCGGACTCACTTTTCAACCATGGAAAAGGCCTTAACCCATTAGTTGAATTAATAAAGGATCAGAATTTGACTCTTTTGGGAAAACCCAAAATTGCAAAGACCCAAAACAAAGGCCCTTTTCCAAGTATACTGGTTTCCAAAACCCCCCGATTTCAAAACCCCTTTTAAAGTATGCAACCGAAAATAGCATATTTGGGTTAATTTACAAATTTAAAGGGGGGGGAAAATTTTCATTTCTTCCCGCAACATGGATTATGTATTTTGGATCATTTGCATAAAATTTCTCCCAAAATAGTGGGGGTGGGCACATGTACTAAATTTCAGATTGGGCAAAGGGTTTTCCTTTGGGCTCTCTCACAAGAGGAAAAACGAAAATTTGAAAAAATTTTCCCAAGGGCATACGAATTCCCCAAAAAAGAATGGAGGACCACAACCCTTTGATCAAGTTTAATCCAGTCCTTTATGCTTCAGCCTTAGTTTCACTCCCATTTGCAGGAGTAATCATGGGTATACATAATGCACATAACATCGAGCAGCTAGGAGAACTTTTTGACAACATTACTGATGAGATTTTTGATGCCATTCAAATACTTAACAACCAAACCAAGTTTCACGCAAAGGTGTTAAATCAACACATCTTGGTGTTAGATTTTCTTGCGGCAAGCCGCGGTGGCGTTTGCGTTATTCTAGGCCACGCCTGCTGTAATTACGTAGACACAAATTTTTCAGTCAGAGTAGACTTACACGCACGCAAAATACTTGAGCTAAAGAACAAGTTCCGAGCAGAACATGACATCGGCTCAGCAGGAAGATGGTTTTCTTGGCTGAATCCAGCCAATTGGTTCAGTAGCATCGGTGGGTGGTTCAGCGGACTAGCAAACATCTGCACCCACATTTTTATAGTTTGTGTTGTCATCTGGATCTTGATCAAAGGTGTTGGGATACTCATCAAGAAGGTTTCAAAGGGACCAAAACGGTCTAAAGGTCAAAACATTATGAATGTTAATATCAATACTGTTGCTGAGGAACAACAAGAGACACCCCTTTTGAACGAATCTCAGGGGTACTATATATTGAAAGTAAAATGAATATTCTGTAATTATCAACAGAGAGGAATGTTGTGGAAATTGTAACTGCTATATAAGTTGATTATTAAGGCATCCATTTTAGATTATCAGCCGCCGCCATTTTAGTTAAGCTGTGATTCACTAAATTCATTTTGATAGCTGACACTTCAGTATAAAAACATGGTATTTAGCTAGGAACACCAGGCTATTGACTTTAGAGGGCATAGTATTTGTATAACCACAGATTGAGGGTCAGATTGACCTGAAAATGTTCTTTTCTCAAATACTGTATCTAGGTGAAATGTTATTGCGGATTAATCATTATAACATGTCATGAGCTGTCAGCATTTTATAATATATTGTAATGAACCTGATTAATAGTAATGCAAGGCACACCTTATGAATCCCTATTGGTCGGATCATAATGAAGCTGTATCACTGATTGGATTTTTATGTAACCACCTGTTTTTAATGAGCACGCCTGAAACATTTAAAAAGCACTGTACGAATAATAAAATTTATTCTGATCAAACCTTGATTTGAATCCAACGCGTTGTCATTTGATCGTGGAAGACTGAGCAGGCCCAAAGCCTAGGGAAAAATTCCATTTCACTCCGATCTAGACGTCATCTCTTTCAGGGAAGACCCTGCATTTTTCAACAAGATAATGCCAGACCACATTCTGCAGCAATCACAACATCATGGCTACGTAGGAGAAGGATCCGGGTACTGAAATGGCCAGGCTGGAGTCCAGATCTTTCACCTATAGAGAACATTTGGTGCATCATAAAGAGGAAGGTGCGACAAAGAAGGCCCAAGACGATTGAACAGCTAGAGGTCTGTATTAGACATGAATGGGAGAGCATTCCTATTTCTAAGCATGAGAAACTGGTCTTCTCTGTCCCCAGACGTCTGTTGACTGTTGTAAGAAGAAAGGCGGATGCCACACAGTAGTAAAAACGGCATGGTCCCAACTTTTTGGGGATTTGTTGACACCATGAATGTTGAAACAACATATTTTTCACTGAAAATGATACATTCTCTCAGTTTAAACTTTTGATCTGTGATTTGTGTTCTATTCTGAATATAATATTAGATGTTGGCACCTCCACATCATTGCATTCAGTTTTTATTCACAATTTGTTTAGTGTCCCAACTTTTTTGGAATTGAGGTTGTACAATGATACAGATTTTATATAGTTTTTCATGTTTTATTAACTTTATACAATAGAAATAAGTCTATAAAAAATGCATTTTTATGTTGTCCTATTCTGACAGCCATAATTTTTTTTATTTTGCTGTTTGCAGAGCTGAGTAGGGCTTTGTTTTTTGCGAGGTGAATTTATGCTTTTATTGGTACCATTATGGGGTGCATATGACGCTCTGTTCACTTTTTATTAAGGTTTTTGTGAGGCATTGTGAACAAAATACAGAAATCCTGGTAGTGTTTTTTTTTTTTATTTTTATAGCTTTATTTTTATGCTTTATTCAAACAGGAAAACACGTTTTTGCATCGCCATAGTCTGAGAGCCATAACTTTTTTATTTTTCTGTGTACAGAGCTGTTTAGGGGCTTGTTTTTTGCGAGTTGACATTTTTATTGGTATCATTTTTGGGGGAACAAGACTTTTTGATCAGTTTTAAATCCGTTTTTTGGAAGGCAAGGTGAAGAAAATACCTCAATCCTAGTAGTGTTTTTTATTTTTATATTTAAGAGCACTCACCATGCAGTATCCGTGATAAGTTATATTTACTCTGTGGGTCTATTCAATTACGGCGATATGCAATTCAGCATTTTATGTGCTGCGGAATGAAAAAAAATCTTAATTCTGTGACTGTTTTTTTTTTTTTTTAACGGTGTTCACCGTACGGGTAAATTAACATGATAGATTTATAGGGCAGGTTGTTACGCATGCGGCGATACCAAATATGGGTACTTTATTTACTTTTTATCTTTTTGGGGCAATTGGCGTTTGTAAAGGGGAAAAGGGCAGTGAACTTGGTATTTTATGTTATTTTACATGTTTGGGTTTTACTTATTTTTCACTTTTTTTTTTACTTTTCCCAAAGGGGATTTGAATGAGAGATCTTTTAATCTCTCATTCAATAGGAATCACTACACAGCTTGATCCTGATCTTAATCTTACGTGTAGTCTTTCCAATATATGCCTTATCACATGGACATTTCAATAAATATACCACAATATATCACAAGGATAATATCCTCTAACTTTTATCTTATTTCCTTTAGTGGGGTGTACGATCTCTGGTCCTGTGGGGTTTTATTTCTTTCACTAGCATGGGTTTATGCTGTGTTTCTGTTATATTTACAGGATTTTTTAGGGTGTGTTTTGCATATTATTATTATTTTTTTTTTCTATATGTATTTTTTATAAACACTTTTTACATTTTTTGTATTCATTTTTCTCACTATATAAGTATATATTCTTTGTCCCATCATTATTATATTAGGTTTCTTTTATCATTCTTTCACTTACATCATTATTCATATGTACATATTTTTTACCACGTTATTATCACAGGTCTTTATTATTATTTTTTCACTTATATCATTATTCATATGTATACATTTCTTACCTCGTTATTATTATATTAGGTTTTTATTGTCATACTTTTTTTCTGTTTCACTTTTTAATTCATTTATATGCATATAATTGTTCACTGCATTATACTTATACTTGTCTCACTTCAATAACTTTGGTCGCACTTTCACTCTATAGGTTTCATTTAAGTTAATGAACCCTCTTTTTTATACATATTACACAGTTTCTTTTCCATTAATTGGAACTATAACTCTCCATGTTTATATATCCACATTTTATGATTCATTAGTATGTTTAGCCTGTGTGCAGTGCGCTTTCTCCCGCTCCGTCGGAGCTACGTCGCCATGGAGACGCGTCTATGTGTCGGCGTGTTGATGCAATTGCGTTCATGACGACAGGGACGCTTTGCGTGTCACGTCGGGGTGACGCCTCTTCTTGGCGCCCGGATGTCCGCCGGGTGAGCGGCAAGAAGCACTGAAGATGCACCACAGGTGTGTATACCTGTGTCATAATGGGGCTTGCTATAAAAAGGACATTACCTAGATCTATGGTTACACTCCGCTGAAGAAGCCACTGGTGCGAAACGTGCGTAGGGAGCTTGCGTGACTTATCATTTTGGGTAATATTGTTGAACTATCATTATTGTTTTGTTTCCATTTATTATGTTTTTTTTATCTATATATACTTCACTATGAAATTCTAATGATTGACTATTAGGGATTTACTATTTATTGCACGTGCACTTTATACATGTTCCCTATATGTTTACCTAATATATGCAGTATATTTTATATCTGTATATATTATTACACTTCTTGATGGATTTTTTCTATATATTATGTATATTTGGATCATGTTTATATGGATTCATATATATTGAGTATATTGCCCTTTTGATACAGTTTCTTCCCCATTTTCTGTATTTTTAAGATATTACATAGTTACATAGTTACATAGTTTGTCAGGCCGAAAAAAGACATACGTCCATCCAGTTCAGCCCATTTATTAAAGTGTTGCTAAAGTGTTAAAGTGTTGATCCAGAGGAAGGCAAAAACCCCCATGAGGTAGAAGCCAATTGACCTCATGTTAGGGAAAAAATTCCTTCCTGAATATTGTTGTATTATTTCTATATATATATATTTTTTTTAATAAATATTATTGTTTTATGGATATTTGTTTCTTATGATTGTTTCAGTTTATTTCAATGAGCATAAATCTAGCATTAGATGTTTCAAGGCTGGTGAAAGTAGCTTGCCGCAGAAAATTGAAAACAGACAGGATAAGAGCAAAGAAAGATTTGGCGAGACATTTCGTTGAAGCTGGACATAACGTCAGCGAGTTAAGGTGGCAGATCGTAGAGCAGATTGTAGATTTAGATGAATTTCAGACTAGGCAGCGTCTTTTACAAAGGGAGGTGTTTTGGATATTTTCGCTGGACACATTAACCCCTCAAGGTATAAATGAGGAATGCAATTTCAATGGTTTTAAGTGATTGTTCTTGCCTGTTCGCTTGTAAATAGTGTTATTATTTTTATGCGTCTTCTTATTGAAGTTATAACTATTGTACTTACATTGACAGTATAAATAGCAGATAGGCGAACGAGTGGGCATGCCTGAGGAAGGGGCGGAGCCCCGAAACGTCGCTGTGCTGCACACACCTGTGATGGCCGATGAACACACAGGTCTAAGAATGATCATGTTGTGAAGCACTTTATGGACATTGCTTGAAAGGATACTCCTTGCCACGAGATCGCCAACTAACCGCAAGTGCAATAATGACTTTTAATCTTTAATATAGCATGTGATATGCGTTTTGTGGCCGGAAGATTGGCATAATAATGTTTGAATTTACTAAGAAATTTTAAGAGTGATTTACCTATATATAAAACTTTATTTTGGTCACTTCAACCACTGTCTGAATAAATGATCATAACAGTATAAGCAGTATCAATTTAATAATATAATATTACAAAGGGAAAATCAATTACTGAATTATAGATATCTAGATCAATTTGCAGTGAGAATGATGACTATGACACAGAAAATGAAAGGGAGAATCTCACCATAACTGCATGTAACAATCAGTGTTTCCAAAAAATAAAATATAGATAATTATATACTAGTACTTTATAGAAAGAGAAAATCACATTCATGATTTAGACCATGTGGAGAGAGACTTTTTAAGTTATGAATTCACCATGGTTCACATTCCTCAAAGCAAAGATTTTATTTTATTTTGTAATATGACATGAATAGTACAAAACAAGTGCAATCATGGAGTACAAAGTGTCTATGTGCACCAAATTATAACAGCAAGTAACAGGCATAACAGTAAGTAACAAAACAAAGGCCTCAAAAAGTAGCTATAACAATTGGATGAAGATATCATAATAAAAAGAAAAGAAAAAAACACTATCTCAGTCAATAAGGGACAAAGACTTAAGATTCAATTCACCATATTTCCGGTGAAGAGTTAAAAAAAGTTATAAGATAACATAGTGAAACAAACCCAAGTGTGTCAGGTTAATGCCTTATGCTAAGTAGCGATTCTCTAAAAGTTTTTTTTTTTTTAAATCTAGATGTAACCCAAAGGGACCATTTCTGTCTACCATAAGCAGCTAGGTGAGGTGGTACCAGTAAGCATGTTTCAGAGTGGTATTGAAGATTTATTCTACTAATGACCTCCGTTATCCCAAGAAGAGTAGGCAATTTCCAGTGTGAGGCTATGACCATACGAGCTGCCGTTAACACATGGAACATAACGGTGTGGAAAGATGGCGGGAATTGAGTCAGAGAGATATCTAATATTGCAAGTTCTGGAGTAAGAATTATCGAAAAACCCAGCACATCCGAAAGTAGCTTCTCCACTTCTACAAAAAGAAGCTTTGTTGTTGGGCAGCTCCACCACATATGTAGCAGCGAGCCTAAGGCTCCACAATTTCTCCAACAAAATTTCGAGTAACCTGGTGACATGTGAGAGATACGGTTGGGGGTAAGGTACCACCTGAGATGTAATTTCTTGGACAGTTCTATGTGATTGGCACATTTAAAGTGCCGATACGGAACTAAAGTGGCATCTGTCCATTCTTCTCCAGTATAAACTCTTCCTAGATCTCTCCCATTTGATGGTATACTCAGGTTTGCTTTTTCTGTAACCTTACTCAAAGTTCTGTAGGCAATCGATAGGCCTTTTTCGAAACCTTTTTTTGCAGTAAAAATTTGTCAAACGGGGTGGGTGAGGTGTGATGAGGTTGCCATGAGATTTTCTGCACCGTGTGTCTCACCTGGAGATAGCAGAGGAACTGACCCTGTGGAAGACCTAATTCCTCTCTGATCTCATCAAAGGATTTAAAATTGTCATCACTATATAAGTCAACTTTCCCAATGCCCTTAGATATCCAAGAGGAAAGAGGGAGGTGGGGAGCAACTTGTAATAATACTGATAATGGGCAATTATCTCTAGATATTGTAACTCATTTTAACGGAACAATATATTTAGACCAGACTACAGCTATATACTGTAAAGTCAGGAAATCCCAGTTGGGCAATCTGTAACCCAACAAGGCCGATATTAGCAAGTCTCTGAACAAGAAGGGTTTCACTGATTCGCACTTCACATTCCTTTGATAGTCTAATGTGGTCACCACTAGTGCTGATCGGACGGTTAGAGAAAAGTAGGTTCAAGTCGAACTTCTCTATTTTTATTTTTTTTTTAGAACTTGAGCCGAACTGAGCTTTTTATGGTTCGTTTGGGAAAAATTTGCATTTGAGACAAGCGCTCCACACACCATTTTTACTTTCACTTTCAGCTGCTTCCTGCAGTTTTGGCGGCTATCCAATCAGTGCACAGAACAGAGGAGTGTAAAACAAATCACCACAGAGTGTTTAGGGATCTCATTGGCTGCTATAATCACATGACCCAGTTAGGTGTACGTCATTGTATTTCCTGTTGAATGTCATTTCGACTTTACTCTCTGCACTGAACACATTGCTCTCTCTGTGTGCTTGCTTGCGTGCAGACAGGCACACCATTTTTCAGCGATTTAACACAGGAAAAGCTGCTAGTTAGATTAGTCGGGGGGGAGGGGCAGCAAGCTTAGGAAATCATACACAGCAATAGTTAGGGAGTTTTCTATAGCTTTTGTATAGTGTATAGTTTTGTATAGCTGGCTGCATCTTTCCCATCTTTATTGTGAGTTCCAAAATGTTAATTTCTCCTGTTTTGGGGGTCCAGCTATTTTAGAAGACACCATCAGCAAGTCTGATATAAAGAAATCACTTTCAAATACTGGTTGCTTGCAGCAAATTGGAATAAGTGCCCAAAAGTTTATTTTTCCAGTTTTGGGGGTACAGCTACTGCAGAAGACACCATTAACAGATATTCCATAGAAATAAATATAATTGTAATACTATTTGCTTGCAGCAAATTATTGTGACTCAAGAAGAGTTCTGTGTCGCAGTGTTGCTGCCAGGGTTCTTCCATAAGACTCCATTAACAGATATTCCATAAAAAGAAATCTATTTCTAATAGTGTTTGCTAGTGATGAGCAATCACTAAAAAAATCTAGATAGAGCCGATTGCTGATTTTAAAGAAAATTGTTTAGATTTTCGATCTCAATCAATCGGCGATTCCCATTAAAGTCAATGGGAGAAGATGATCAGGTTAATTTTTATATGTATACAGGTGAGGAAAAGCTGGAATTACCATCCATGACAGTAGACTGGATATGTCGAACAACTTAGTGAAGAAAATTTAGCTCTAAGAGTCACAGAAAAAAATTAACATGCTAAAATAATTCATTCTTTTCAGTGGCTAACTGAAAAGATGAGGACCGCACAGCTATAGCAGGTACAGCAGTAGCAGCTGCTACGGGGCCACTTTGACACATAATAAGACACCGGTATTCCAACTGACCCTCTACACTAACAGGAGGAGGGGGTATCGAAGGTGAAGTCGGAGATGGAATGTAACTCTTTAACAGTGACTGGTAAAAAACATTATGAACCCGGAGGGAGGTAACTTAAGATGGCATGCCACCGGGTTCACCACTTCCTGCACCACATAAGGACCCACAAATCATGGAGCTAATTTACCGCAAGGCACTTTTAGGCGAAGATTTCGGGTGGACAAACAAACCTTATCCCCCCACAGCACAACCACTAGAGCAAAGACGTCTCTTGTCACTTTCTTTTTTGGATGGTCTGGGCTTTGACCAAGTTCTTCTGAACTTGAGCCCAGACTGTGCACAGATCTTTAACGATAGCATCCAACCCATTGTGATCGGACGTAGCGCTGGATAAAGATGCATGTCTCGGGTGAAAACCATAGTTGCAAAAAAAGGAGAGACCTCAGATGAACTATTATCCTGATTATTAATTCCACTAACGGTTAGTATTTAACCAAATCCGTCTGATGATTAGAGACAAAACAACAAAGTTTTTGTGTAACGGTTTGGTTCACCCTCTCCGTCTGCCCATTAGTCTTAGGGTAGAAAGCCAAGGAGAAGGATTGGGTGATACCCAGAGCCTTACAGAGAGATCTCCAGAAATGGGACACAAATTGGAACCCTCTGTCCGAAACAATATTCTCGGGTAACCCATGTAGCTTGACAATGTGCTTGATGAAAAGCTCGGCAAGCTGCTTGAACGACGGCAAACCTCTTAATGGAACAAATGACCACATCTTACTAAAACAATCCCCCACCACCCAAATGACCGTCTTACACTCAGAGGTAGGAAGATCGGTCATAAAGTCCATGGAGATGTGGGTTCATGGGTGCTCGGGTATGGGGAGAGGACAAAGTTCCCAGAGGACGAGTTCGGGGAAACCCTTTGCCGAGCACAAACGCACACGCTGGCCCACGTAGGCCTCCACATCACGATACAATGAAGGCCACCAGTAATTGCGAGAGATTAGCCTCTTGTGCAGAAAACCCCCGGGGTGTCTGGATAATACAGAATCATGCAATTCCTTTAACAACCGTAGCCGAAACTGAGTGGGGACAAAGACTCTAGAAACTGGACAATTAAGAGGTCTCATGTCCTGGTGTGTCTTAATCTCAGTGGATAAATCGGGGGACATTGATGAGACAATCGTCTCCTTGGGTAACATTTTTAGATCCTGGTCTGTAAGTGATGACAAAATAAAAGCGAGTAAAGAACAATGCCCAACGAGCCTGACATGGGTTCTCTAGAAAGGTAAGATTTTTATGATCTGTTATGACCGTGACTTGGTGTTGGGCACCCTCGAGGAAGTGGCGCCATTCCTCAAAGGCCCACTTAATGGCCAACAATTCACGGTTCCCGACATAATATTTCCTCTCCGCCGAGGAGAATTTACGGGAAAAGAAAGCACACGGCCGAAGATTGGTCAGGGCGGTCGACACCTGTGATAGGACTGCCCATGCTCCAAACTCAGAAGCATCGACCTCAACGATGAAGGGTTTGATATAGTCTGCTTGAACCAACACTGGGGCAGTGACAAAACACTGTTTAAGCCTTTTACAAGCTTCTAAGGCTTCTGGTTGTCACTTACTGATATTAACCCCCTTTTTAGTCATATCAGTCAGTGGCCGAACGAGAACAGAGAAATTTCGAATACATTTTCGATAATAGTTAGCAAAGCCTAGGAACCGCTGCAAGGCTTTCAGGGAGGAAGGAAGAACCCAATCAAGAATTGCCTGAACCTTCCTGGGATCCATGCGAAACGAGTTAGGAGTCAAAACATATCCCAGGAAAGGTACCTGCTGAACCCCAAAAACCCACTTCTCATGTTTGACAAATAAACTGTTAACCTTCAAGATTTGCAAAACCTGCCGCACATGTTTAACATGTGACGGCCAGTCCTGTGAATAAATTAAAATGTCATCTAGATATACAACCATACAATGACCAATAAGTTCTCTGAAAACATCATTTACCAGGTTCTGGAAGACTGCGGGAGCATTACACAGCCCAAAAGGCATAACAAGATATTCAAAATGGCCCTCTGGGGTATTAAATGCAGTCTTCCACTCATCCCCCTTCTTGATACAAATAAAGTTGTAAGCCCCTCTTAGGTCCAGCTTGGAAAACCATGTCGCCCCCTGGATTTGATTAAACAGGTCAGGAATAAATGATAAGGGGTATTGATTATTTACCGTAATTTTATTGAGCTCACGATAATCAATGCATGGGTGGAGACTTCCATCTTTTTTCTGCACCCATAGAAGATACCAAAGGCCGGATGTGACCCTTCTGTAGACACTCTGTAATGTATTGCTTCATAGCGGCTCTCTCGGTACCTGACACGTTATATATCCTGCCTTTAGGAAACCTTACCCCAGGCAACAGTTCGATGGAACAATCATAGGACCTATGCGGGGGTAACCTCTCAGACTGGGTTTTAGAAAACACCTAGAAAATCACGAATAAAAGCAGGAATCTGCTCTACTTCTGCATTACCAAGAACCATAGGGAGACATTTGTCAAAACACTGCTTTCCCCACCTAATTAACTCTCCAGACTCCCAATCAATCACAGGATTGTGTTCCAAAGCCAGGGGAACTCTAAAAACAACATCAATTTTGGGGAAGCCTCCATGATGAACAGTATACACTTCTCCTTATGAATAGACCCAACTAGCAAACCCAAGTTCTGGGGTGCAATACTGAATATTGCCCTTATCCAGCTGGGTAGAATCAATAGCCACGACCCGCATAGGATCAGCTAGTGGCCTCCAGGGAAGGCCCAGACGCTTAGCGAATGAAGCGTCCACGAAATTAGTAGGTCATTCTGAATCTACAAAAGCACTCCCACATTCGCACATAGAAAAATATGAAATTTTCACTGGCAGCAACAACTTTTTTGACACCATAGGGAATACCTGTTCGCCTAGGTGACCATCCCGCGAGCCACCTAGGTGCTGGAGTTTTCCGACCAGGGCCTCCTTTTAGACCGTCTCCGCCACAGTAGAAGCACAGTCCCTAGGTGCGACGCGAGGTCCTGCGGTCACTGACAGCACCCGCTGAAGAGGCCCCAGCCTGCATAGGTTCCTCAGGTGGTATCGCTGCTTTTCGCAGGTTCTGGGATGGTGGTAGAACGGAGAAGTGGAATAAGACAGGGCAACGGAGAAAGGGTCTGGTCCTGATGTCTTTCCCTAAACCGTCTGTCCAGCTGAACTGCCAAAGCGATGGCGTCATCCAGAGTGACCAGTGTAGGATAAGCCACCAACATGTCCTTAACATGGTCAGCCAATCCTAGCTGGAACTGGCACCTGAGGGCTGGGTCGTTCCACCCCGAAGGAATGCACCAGCGGCGAAACTCAGAGGTATACTCCTCTACAGTCCTCTTAACCTGCCTTAAGGTGGCGAGCTGAGTCTCGGCCTATCAGGGTCGTCAAAAAGAAGTCCCAAAGAACAAAGAAATCTGTCTACCAAAGACAATTCCGGAGAGTCAGGGGGTAGTGAGAACGCCCACTCCTGGGGGACCCTTGGAGTAGGGACATGACAATTCTCACTCTCTGTTCCTCATTACCAGAGGTACCCGGGCGGAGTCGAAAATACAGACGACATCCTTCCCTGAAAGTCAGAAAGGCCTTCTTGTCACTCAAAAATCTATCAGGCAACTGAGCGGGGGGTTCCACAGAGGGGGAAAGTGATGCCGGAAGACTCCCACCCGGGGTGGTACTCTGGGAGGTCTCCTGTTGCTGTACCCTCAGTCCAAGTCTTGTAATAACTGGGTAAGTCCCTGCATCTGCTCCACCAGTGCAGTCATGGGGTTCATGGTACCTGGGGAGCAGTAATGTATGGCCTGAGAAAATGACACGTCAGATGAGGTGCAGTGGGCCCTGACTGCCACCCAGCCCACTGTCCCTGCCTACTTGGTGGGCTGCCCTAGGCGGCAGACCCCACCTGGACAACAGCCCCTACGCTGCTAAGTGCAGGGCCGTCAGGGAAACTCAAGGTCCAACAGTCCGGGTCGGTCACAGTACGGGAACGTATATGCCAAGAAACGTAAGCCAAAAGGATGGTCAGAAACAAGCCGGGGTCCTAACACGGTCATGAGCGCAGTACTAAGTCGGAGGCAAAAGCAATGTCAGGAAGCGTGCCGTTGTCAGTAATCAGGTGAGCAATAACAAACAGGATTCTCTGGAAAAAGCATGAGATAAACCTTTATCAGGCAAGGTCTATCAGAAATGAGGGAGTTTAAATGAGGTGCCCGGTGCCCGCCCCAGCAGATTGGTGCGGCCTCTGGGCCCTCCTATTGGCCAGTGCAACACACCCTCTGACTTGATTAGGAGCAGCTCCTAAGCTCATCAGTCTGGCCTCTCCCTGGGTGTGTAGACTGACTACAGGGATTAACCCCTACCGTCCTTTGCTGCTTCACGGCGGAAACGTGCAGCGTGACAGTTACTGTCTAGGATTTCCTAATCTTGCTGTACCCCAACCCTAACTAATATATCGAGCAGCTTTTCCTTTGTGAAGTCGCTGGGAAATGGCGTGTCTGCCTGCTTTGAAAAAAACAGTGCAGAGAGAGCAATGTGTTCAGTTCACAGACTGTAATCGTAATGGCGTTCAGCAGGAAGTACAGTGACATAGATAAAACAGGGTCATGTGATTTTAGCAGTCAAGGAGATCCCTACATCCCCACTGGTGACCTTTCTTGACCCCTTCTGTGCTCTACACTTATTGGCTGGCTGCCAAAAGTACAGGAGGGAGCGAAAATGGTGCAATCACAAGTCTAGATCTCGATTTATGATCCGATTTTAAGAAAAAAAATCGAATTGAATCGAGATCGAGAAAACCGTAAAAATTGACTCGATTTCATTTTTTCTTGATTAAATCGCTCATCTTTAGTGTTTGCTTGCTGAAAATTATTGGGATAGAAGAAAACTTTATTTTTCCAGCATTTGAAGCAGACTTCTTCTATAAGAGACTGCCAGCAAATCTCCCATAGAAAGAAATCAATTTCAAATACTGGTTTCTTTTTGAAAATTTTATTGAGGGCTCAAAAGGTCATTTTTGTTGTTTTGTGGGTACAGCTATTGCATAATTACACCATTAGCAAATCTCCTATAGAAATAAATCTATTTCAAATCCTGGTTGCTTGCTGCAAATTATTCGAATAGAAGAAAATTGTATTTTTCCACTTTTGGGGTAGCGTTCTTGCATAACAGACCGTTACCATCCCCATATAAAGAAATGTATTTGAAATTGTAGTTGTTTGCTGTAAATTTTTCTGATTGAAGAAACATTTATTTTTGCAGTTTTGGGGGTTCAGTAATTGCATAACATACCATCTCCAAATCTCCAATGAAAAAGAAAAAATGGACCCGGCGCACGTGCAGGATAAAAAGCCCGAGCTAAAGGCTTTTACATTAAAAAAGTATTTATTCTTAAAAATGCAAGATTTTACTCTCACAAAATTAAAAACAAAACATACAGATTATACTTTACGCGTTTCGCGAGAGAGCCCTCGCTTCATCAGAAGTTTACTGAACCCCCAAAACTGCAATTTACTCAATGCCAAAAAGTGTAATTTTGCCAGATTTTAAGTCCACATACCTAGTGTTGAGTGAACCGCTCGGAAAAATGGTTAGTTCGAATCGAATTTTAAGAATTTTCCAAACGCGAGCCGAACTTTTTACCACAAGTTCGGTAAAATACGTGTGCGGGACATGCGTCAGGCGCCATTGGTACTTTCCCGTTCAGATGCTTCCTTCAGTCACAGAGGGGGGGGGGGTGGGGTCAAAAACGTCACCACTGGGGGTGGAGGGATCTCATTGGAGGGGAAAATCATATGACCGTGAAATGGTTATGTCACGGTATTGCCCGTTGAACGCCGTTTAAACGTTACGCTCTGTACTAAAAACACTGCTGCTTCTGTGTGCTTGTTTTCCAGCGGGCAGAAACACCATTTTCTAGTGATTTTACACAGGAAAAGATGCTAGTTAAATTAGTCAAGGGGGGACAGCTAGCTTAGGGAATCATACATATCATTAGTTAAGGTTTTTTAACCCCTCACCACCGGAGCCAGTTTTGGCCTTTCTGACAGAATCCCATTTTTTAAATCTGGCATGTGTCACTTTATGTGAGTATACCTTTTTGACACTTTTACCTATCCATGTGATTCAGAGATTGTTTTCTCATGACACATTGTGCTTTAATATAGTAAGAAATTTTGGTCCAACAAGTCCTTGTGAAAAATATCAAAGTATCCTGAAAAATTTACCAATTTCAAACGTAAAAATTTCTACATGTAGGACAGATAGTTATTCAACTCAAAATAGTTTATAACTAGCATCTACAATATGTCTACTGTAGGTTGGCATAATTTTTTTTAAATGTCTTTTTTTTTACGACATTAGGGGGCTTAGAAATTTATTAGTAATTTTCAGATCTTCAAGAAAATTTGCAATATACATTTTAGGGACCAGTCCAGTTCTAATGTGACTTTGATTGGACTGTATGTTAGGTACCACCATAAAGGACTTCATCTAAGAAACTACACCCCTTAAGGTATTCAAAACAGCATTTAGGCAGTTTAGTGACCCATTAGGTGTTTCACAAAAATGAAAGCAAAGTGGAGGTGAAATTTCAAAATTCCCTTTTTTTGCAGATTTTCAATTTTTATCCATTATTCACAAGAACACAGTAGATGTGATCAAGGAAATGCAACTTAATATTGATTCCCCAGATTCTGCTGTGTTCAGTGATGTCCCATATGTGGCCCTAGTGCGCTATTTGTCTCAATCACAAGCCTCAGAATAGGAGGAGCACCTACCAGACTTTGGGGTCTCATTTTCATTACGATTTTATTTAGGCGCGATATTAGGTTTGCGGACACCCTAAGGTGCTAAAACTTAATAAACACTCCTTAAAGGACCCCATAATGGAAACTACACCCCTTAAAGGGGTTGTCTCACTACAAAGATTGTCATTCAAATTAAAGATCTTCAAAAAACAAGCAAGTTTGCAATATATGTCAATAACAAATCTCTTACTGATTTCTAGATAACTTGTTTTTAGTGGCTCCAGAGGCTGCTGAGGTCTCTATAGTCCCCGACCTGCTTGTTCTCCCTGATAGGCTGTATCCCCGGCATTTTATCACAGCAGGTCGACTCGGGAGCGAACAGGCAAGTTTAACTATCTCCTGTCCGTTCTCTCTCTGTCCTCACTCTGCCTGCGGCACAGAGCAGTGATTTAGAGCAGGCATACTAGCAGCCCCTGTCAGTTCCTCTGCTGCCTTATTTGTGTCTCAGCCTAATTATTATTCACTGCTGTTAACTATTTCCTGCCCATGTCATTCAGCTCTGAATCAGCCTAATTAGCATTCACTCTCCTGTTACCTAACCAGCTTCACTGCTGAAGGGAATGATTCAGGCAGGAAATAGTCAACAGTCAGTGAATAGTAATTAAGCAGAGACACAGACAGACATAGCAGTGAGATAACTCCATGAAAAGACAACAGGCTGCCTAGCCCCAGCAGCTAGTACCAAAGGAGGATCACATCAGAGATTATTTGAATCACTTCCCCCTGCCCAATTCCCTGTGCTGGGAACCCAAGGCCTGGGTAATCGCCTGCCCTGCGTGCTGTCATGTATGGGGAGAGAAATATGTGCTGTGTACACGGTGGATACTATTGAATGGTGAGCAGCAGGGGAAAGAGAACTGTGATCTGAGATGTTCTCCCTTCCAATGCTGTTTTAGCATCGGGAGCGAGCGCAGCAGCATGACGTCACCTAAATGAAGGGAGGGGGGAGAGGACTCGAGGAAGCCAGTGCTCCCACCCCTGATTTCAAAACTCCAGCTCTTAAGACAGCACCAAGGAAGGATGAAATCCAGTCGTGAGACAACTCCTTTAAGTAATATAACCAGGGGTGTAGTGAGTATATCAACCCCACAGGTGTTTTACAAATTGTTTTAGTGTTAGGCTGTGAAAATGAAAAAAATATTTTTTTCCAACAATCTGCAATTTTAGCTGAAAATGTTTAATTTTCACAAGGAATCCTTAAAAAAGCACCCAAAATTTTGTTATGAAATTTCTTCCAAGTTCGGCAATACCCTATATGTGGGTGTAAACTGCTGTTTGGGCACATGTCAGGACGTATAAGGGAGGGAGTGTTATTTGGCTTTTGGAATGCAAATTTTGGTGGGGTCATGTCGCATTTGCAAAGCTCCCAAAGTACCAGAACAGGTGAAACCTTCCAGAAGTCACCCTATTTTGAATTCAACACCTCTCAGGGATGTCATCTAGGGGTGAACTGTGCATTTTGGGCGCACAGGTGTTCCATAGTTTTTTTTTTAGCATTAGGCCATGGAAATGTTGGGGAAAAACACAGTTCCGCCATTGTCTTTTGGGCTTCATTTTTACAGTGTTCACTGTACAGAATAAATGATAGGATAACTTGACTGTGGGGGCCAGTACAATTGCAATGATATAAATTTTATATAGTTTTTTATGTTTTATTAATTTTACACAATAGAAATAGGTCTATAAAAATTGCATTTTTATTCTATTCTGATAGCCATAACTTTTTAATTTTTCTGTAAACGGAGCTGATTATGGGCTTGTTTTTTGCGGGATGAGTTGACATTTTTAATAGTAACATTATGGGGGCATATGGCGCTTTGATCACTTTTTATTAAGGTTTTTGTGAGGCATTTTGAACAAAATACAGCATTCCTGGTAGTGTTTTTTATTTTTATTTTTTATAGCGGTCATCATAGAAAAAATTCTACTTCTACTCATATTTGCCAGTAGCAAAGTATAGGCATTTAAGAACACTGTTCAGGGTTCTTCCGTAAGACACAATTTCACAGATATTCCATAGAAAAAATTCTGTTTATAATCCTATTTGCCAGTTACATAGGAATTTAAGAACACTAGTGATTTGCTGTCTATGGTCTAGAGTTCCTAAATAAGAGACTGTGAACAAAACTTGAACATTTTCAAATTTATAATTTTTAACACTGCGCTAACAAGAGGTGGTTAGCGAGCAAGGAGGGGCGTAGGACATAGAGCTAGAGGTACAAGATAAGGCGCTCCTTCCAGTCCTCCGGACAACACACAAGCAAGCACATCGTCAGTTGCAGAAAGTCAGGCCTGTCATCGCTTGGTCAGCTCCCTGTTCATCTGAGTACTGAAGAGCTTCACCAATCTGTTCTTCAGTGATTAACACAACCTGAGTCAAGCAGTTTTACCACCTCATCCTCTCAGTCACGGCCACAAATGTCATTATCATCTTCGTCCTCATCAGTCCAACCTGAAGCAAACACAGCCCAAACGTCACCCAATGTACAGACCGCTCCATATAATCCATATTCTGAAGAGCTCTTTGATGACACCATGTGATTGGGGTCAGAAGGCATTTCAAAAGATCAAGAGGCCAAAGAGAGTGATTTTGTCTGCTCTGACGCCCAATCACTGATGCTCTCAGAGGAGGAGAAGGAAGCTGGCCTGTCGGCAGAAATCGCGAGTGGTCAGCAATGCCTCACAGTGCCTATGGCTTCTAGCCCGCAGCTTGAGAATGTAGACTGTCAGGAACAGGAAGTCACCTGTGAGGATGATGATGATGATGATGATGATAACATTGCGGGTCCAACGTGGTCTCTTCAACAGCAGCTTTCGAGCAACTCATCAGTGGAGGTGAAGGATGATGAGGTAGTTTCAGTGCGGGTCCGGCCTTAGAAAGGGAGAGGGTGGTCGCACAAGTCCGCTTACATTACTCCGCCAGCCATGGTCAGTGGTGGCAGCGGGAACATCCCAACAGGGAAGATGGAGGTTCAGCTGGCAGGGGCTTAGTTAGAGGGGTGTAGCGGTAGCAGCTGCTTTTGGGCCCTGCATCTTGAGGAGGCCCAGAAGCCCCTTTGACACATAAGAAGACACCGGTATTGGAAATGGCACATGGTAACTGGCAGGGGTTCCAATAGGGCAGTACTCCTGACAGGGGTCCTAATCAAAAAGGGGCCCAGTGATTTGTTAAAAAATAGGAACTAGTAATAGGTGGGGGCCCCAGTTGATTTAGCTGCATGGGGCCCTGAAATGGTTAATAGATGACTGACGACTGCCCTGGCTACCACTGCACCCAATATAACTACAGCTGTGCCAGCTGAACCTTCATGTTCCCTATTTGGATGTTCTTGCTGCCACCACATACTGTATATGACATGTGCTTGGGCCCTGGTGAAAAAAGTGATAGGGGGCTCCTGCCAGTTACCATGTGTCATTTCCAATACTGGCGTCTTCTTATGTTTCAAAGGGACCCCGTAGCAGTTGCTACCACTGCACCTCGTATAGCTACAAAGTTCTCATCTTTTCAGTTAGCCATTGAATGGAATGAATGATTTTAGCCTGTGAATTTTTTTCTGTGACTCTTAGAGCCAAATTGTCTTCACTAAGTTGTTTCACGGATCCATTTTACTCTTATGGAAGTAATTGTGGCTTCTCCTCACCTGTGTTTGTATAAAAATTAACCTGAACATCATCTCCTATTGACTTTAATGGGGTCTAACCTTTGGTTCGGTTCAAATTTCTCAAAATTAGAGGTTCGGCCCGAACTCTAATATTTTACAGCTCGCTCATCTCCAATTATAAGCCTTCGCAGACAGGTTCCTCTCTCCCTCTTTACAAGTTGTATGACATATTCCTTATGTAACCTCCAACATCCCCTTTTCCCCCTTGAATGTTCAGCGGTCTGGAACTAATGGTGTTTATATGAGATTAGCAACCTGGAATGTTAAGGGGTTCAATTCCTTCCCCCAAAGCAATGATGATATTAGGATACTTTTATAATATCGAGTGTATAAATATCCTTTTAATCCTACACCTGTTCAATTGTTTGCCCCTGTCCAAATTAAAATGATTATTGCTGATATCAGCTCTGAGTATGAGAAAATGAACTCCACACAGCTTGTCTGGAATCAAGTTCTGTTTATTTTCAGGAAGTCACCACTTGATTTAGAATCACATGATTACTTATCACTGATTAATTGGTTAATTGGCCGTTACTAAGGCGTTTATCTTCTGGTACTCGTTGTGCTTCATCCAAAAAAGAGGAACTTCTGGAGGCCATTTTATCTTGCTAGAAGCAATGGATCTGTTCCAAGCACACAATATCTGATAAGCTGGTTAAGTTTATAATAGAGAGTAGATCTACACACAATATATGATAAGGAAGCAATGATTAATAATAATAAAAACATATTATAATGTTTTCATAACAAATATTCCACTTGACAGTCCCCCCTAAAACATTAGAATCTGTTTCCAAAAATTCCCTTGACGACTCAGTTTCGATCTATATTGTTCCTGAGTACTAGGTAAGGATGGGAAAGGGGTTACTGTCCCTATGGCTTGTAAGCTAACTATTTCATTCCCTACCTGACGGTGTTGGTCAGCTTTTCGCGAGCTATTCTCGACCCCCGACAGCTACTGGCTCTCTAAACACGAAGACCTGTCAAGAGATTGACCTGATAAGACCTGAAAGAAGTACAAGGGTCTGGGAAACTGAGAATGGTCACCCCTGAAGAAACCTCACATCTCACACTCACAATCCCCCCTTGTGAGCGTCTTTGTGGCTTGTTGACTAATTCATAGCCCTCAGTGTGAACTATTGTTCTCATTGGGGTATATTGGTTATGGAATCCTCCTCCATGCAGGTGAAACCATCCTCCTCCAATTAAGCAGGAACCAGAACAACCGTTTCCTGATACAAGGAATGATACATACCCCTACTACTATCAAGATTAACAACACTACTCACAGTACCATTCCTGCTTGGGTTAACCACTTCTGCCATTCTATTTTGGAAAGACATGATTGATGTGGGCCCTAATTGTTCAGCTATACCTTGTAGGGCATCTCGAGTGTCATTAATGAACCTCTGTTGGTTATAATAAATATAGTTTATCCACTCCACATTTTTATTGATGGTTAGTTGGGGTATGAATGACTCAAATCCTGCTTTTACCTGAGCTCTAGCTTTAAATTCATCAGGCACTCCTCGTGGTTGTCCTATTGCATCCAAATATAGATGTGGGTCAAAACTGCCCTTTGGGCTGTGAATCACTGGATCTCTTGTATATGTGGTGGAGTGAGGTTATCTCCCTTTCTGCTCCTTCCAATGGAAATATGTGTAATGGCATAATAACCTTTGCTAGGGCGCATTACCCTGACCAGTTCCCTTCAAGCCTAGATCTGATTTTCATGTCACCACAGATCCAAAAGACATCCGCTATGGATTGTACCTGATTCATGAGTTGTTCCTTGGGGGCATCATTGTAGGTACCACAGTACCCTGGCTTAAATTTACCTAAGTTTCTATCACCTCCCTCAAAAGAGAAACAAGTATAATTCCCAGAATATATAGTGATTTCTGAGCTTGGCAAAGATCTTTGTGTTATCAAAGGGTACTTTGCTTTCCAGATCTAACAAATAGGGTCAGAAGTTGACTTATTGGCAAACAAACTGAGGAAGCATTGTTCTGAGGCTGGGTCTAAGTGGAAAGGGACTGACCCAAGATGTGGACGGGCACCAGAGCATACATAACACTTAGACTTATTGTGTTGGGCAACAGAATATTTCATCCATTCCAACCAAAGATTCATATTATTATAACCAGTTTCTATCGCATAAATGTCCTCTAGTGTGGGGTTGAAATAGCTATAATTTCTTTATATTTTTCTGCATGATCTTTCACCATCTTTGTAATTTTGGTGATCTGGGTCTCTTCTTTTCTCTATTCTGGGGAGCCTATCATATCCTTAATCTTGAATTGAGTGAGATAGCTTCCATCACCTCCCCAATGAGTTCCCAAGACATAAACCCCTGTATCCTCTGGACTAGGATTCTCTATTGTTAAAACCAATTGAGTTACTTTACCTTCAACACAGGGTGGTTAAACAAGGTCAATCTAGTAAGTAAAGTTTTGCGCGTTTTGTCTTTCCTTTTTAGTGCAGTTGTGGGTTTATATCCCCAGTCCTCCCCGGTGTTCCATCCTACTGCTCCCCAGTAAACACAATTATCACCCAAATGGTCATCAGTCACACATATGTACTGTGTTCCCACCTTGCATATGTAGTCGGTAGATGCGTGTGTACCCCAAAGCACTTCATATGTTTGGGTTCCACATTTGGCAACATCACAAAATTCAAATTGAAAGGTTCCTACCTGAGTACTTGAGGAATTATACCAAAAAGTGGTCACCCCTTCCTCTTTGGTGATCGCTACCTCCTGTGCACCCACACACACCCAAATGATAAAGATGTAATAAAGGATAAAAGAGTGCTTCATGATGATTTGATGGCTGTAGTCACTTTCTTGCAGTGTGAAGCATGCACCCAGGTCGGTCTTCCTTCAAGTTTCACCGAGGTTGAGGATACCAGGGGAACTTGGTATGGTCCTTCAAATCTGGGCTCCAGAGAATCTCTGACGTGTTTCTTTACCCATACAAAGTCAACAGGTTGTAGCTCATGGATCAGAGTCTGGATCTGGAATGGAGGAGAACGCTAAAGCATGGGTTACTTTCAATTCATTAGACAGACTTATAACATGCTTTACAAGGCTATCATTCCCTGCACTCAACTGCTGTGGATGTAACCTTCCCAACCTGGGCGGAACTGAGAATAATATCTCATAAGGAGTGAGACCAGTGGGCTGTCTAGGGGTGTTTCTTTTAGAGGCTAACTGAGTATATTTGATGGTGAGCTTTCGAGAGTACTAGCTCCCTTCTTCAAACAGTGTTATACAACAAACTTAAAATACACAGACTTTTTAAACACAAAAGACATGGATCTTCAAAGGATCTTAGAATTCTTAAAAATAACAAAATGCAATATAGGTAGAGCAGTTATTTACAACAGGTCAAGAAATAAACATTCTGGAAACTTGTGAGGCGTGACAGGAGTGATCAGTAATTATTTCTCTTATCTCTATATGCAATCAGGGGAGATTTGTTGCTCTCACAGTTCACACATAGTTTTAAACATGAAGCTGGCATGAATATTTAACCCATTTTGCAGAGTTTTAAATTTTTGCATTAATTTATATTCCCATTCCTTCCTCTCCCTCTGAGTCTTAAAATTTCCCATTAAGATCGTAACCTGTAAATCTTCCATGGAGTGATTTTCTACAGAGAAATGTGCGGCCACTGGAAGATCAGTTCTGCTGTTATTAATTAGTGAATCTGTGTGAGTTCATGCGCTGGCTGAGTCTCTGCCCTGTTTCCCCCACATAGAGGCCTGTGGTCGGACATTGCACACACATGATTAGATACACCACATTGGAAGACCTGCAGGAAAATGTCCCCCTTATTCTGTGCACCTGTTGGGATTGTGGGACAGGTACACTGTCAGCAGTGTGGATGTGCCTGCAGGTCTTGCACCTGTTCTGCAGGCAGGGTGAGGTGCCATTTTCTGTTGGGGCCTTCAGGGCGCTCCGGACAATAATGCGCCGCAGGTTTGGTGGTTGCCGAAAGGAAAGGAGAGGGGGGACTGGGAATATGTCTTTGAGTCTGTTGTCCCTATGTAGCACAGGTTGAAGTTCCTTGGCAATCTTTCGTAGGATCTCCAGCTGTGGGTTGTAGGTTACAACTAGGGACACTCGTTCTTCATTCTGGGTCTCTTTGTATGTAAGTAGACAGTCTCTGTTGATGGCTGCTGCTTTGCTGATTTGGTTGTCTGTCAATTTTGGTCTGTATCCAAATTTGAGAAATTTCGTCCTCAGATCCAGAAGGTGCTTGTCCAGGTCTGCTTTGTCGGAGCAAATACGATTGTATCGTATATCCTGGCTGTAGATAATAGAATGTCTTGTGTGCTTGGGGTGGAAGCTGTCATTCCTGAGGTAGGCCTGTCTGTGGGTTTGTGGTATACTGATGTGAGTAGCTGGTGGTCTTTAATGTGTATTGTGGTATCCAGAAAGTGGATTTTGCTCTCTGAATAGGTAAGTTAAAGGTTAATGGTGGGGTGAAAGTTTTGAATTCATTATGGAATTGAATTAGGGCCTCCTCGCCCGCAGTCCAGATGACAATGATATCATCAATATAACGGAGGCAGATCATGGGTTTGGTGGTGCATGTTGATAAATATGCTCCTTCCAGTACCGCCATAAAGAGATTTGCATAATGGGGCACTCATCTGGACCCCATGGAAGTTCCCATTTGCTGTAGATACAGGTCTTCTCCAAAAGTAAAATATTTGTGGCTGAGTATGAACTGGATGAGCTGTGTGACTGGTTTTGTTGGGAGGTCTTGATACTCTAGGTGCACCTGACATGCTGCAACTCCATCCTTGTGGGGAATGTTTGTATACAAGGATTCTACATCCATGGTGGCCAAAATGGTGCCCTCAGGAAGTGGACCGAGGACATTGCGTTTGTTAAGAAGGTCTGTTGTGTCCTGGATGTAGCTTGGAGTATCTTTGACCAGGGGATTTAGGATATTTTCCACCCAACCTGAAATATTCTCTGTCAGTGTCCCAATGCCCGAAATGATAGGCCTCCCAGGGTTGCCAACTTTATGGATCTTGGGGATCATATAGAAGCAGCCCGGCTTGGGATCCTCTGGGATAAGCAATTCCACCTGCTTTCGGACCTGAATTGGAAACTTTTTTTATCATATCCTTTAGTTGTTTCATATAGGCTTCTGTCAGCATGTCAGGTGCACCTAGAGAAACAAGACCTCCCAACAAAACCAGTCACACAACTCATCCAATTCATACTCAGCCACAACTATTTTACTTTTGTAGAAGACCTGTATCAAACAGCAAATGGGAACTTCCATGGGTCCAGATGTGCGCCCCAATATGCAAAATCTCTTTATGGTGGTACTGGAAGGAGCATATTTATCCAACATGCACCACCAAACCCATGATGTACCTCCGTTATAATTGATGATATCATTGTAAATCTGGACTGTGGGGCGAGGATGGCCCTAATTCAAATCCATAATGACTTAAATAACTTTCACCCCACCATTAACCTTAAACTTACCTATTCAGAGAGCAAAATCCACTTTCTGGATACCACAATACACAATAAAGACCACCAGCTACTCACATCAGTATACCACAAACCCACAGACAGAACGGCCTACCTTAGGAATGACAGCTTCCACCCCAAGCACACAAGACATTCTATTATCTACAGCCAGGCTATACGATACAATCGTATTTGCTCCGACAAAGCAGACCTGGACAAGCACCTTCTGGATCTGAGGACGAAATTTCTCAAATTTGGATACAGACCAAAATTGACAGACAACCAAATCAGCAAAGCAGCAGCCATCAACAGAGACTGTCTACTTACATAGACCCAGAATGAAGAACGAGGGCCTCTAGTTGTAACTTACAACCCACAGCTGGAGACCCTACGAAAGATTGCCAAGGAACTTCAACCTGTGCTACATAGGGACAGCAGACTCAAAGACATATTCCCAGTCCCCCCTCTCCTTTCTTTTCGGCAACCACCAAACCTGCGGCGCATTATTGTCCAGAGTGCCCTAAAGGCCCCAACAGAAAATGGCACCTCACCCTGCCTGCAGAACAGGTGCAAGACCTGCAGGCACATCCACACTGCTGACAGTGTACCTGTCCCATAATCCCAACAGGTTCACAGAATAAGGGGGACATTTTCCTGCAGGTCTTCCAATGTGGTGTATCTGATTATGTGTGTGCACTGTCCCATCACAGGCCTCTATGTGGGGAAACAGGGCAGAGACTCAGCCAGCGCATGAACTCCTACAGATTCACTATTAATAACAGCAGAACTGATCTTCCAGTGGCCGCACATTTCTCTGGAGAAAATCACTCCATGGAAGATTTATAGGTTACGATCTTAATGGGAAATTTTAAAGACTCAGAGGGAGAGGAAGGAATGGGAATAAAAAATTAATGCAAAAATTTAAAAAATCTGCAAAATGGGTTAAATATTCATGCCAGCTTCATGTCAAACTATGTGTGAACTGTGAGAGCAACAAATCTCCCCTGATTGCATATAGAGATAAAAGAAATAATTACTGATCACTCCTGTCACGCCTCACAAGTTTCCAGACTGTTTATTTCTTGACCTGTTGTAAATAACTGCTCTACCTATATTGCATTTTGTTATTTTTAAGAATTCTAAGATCCTTTGGAAGATCCATTTCTTTTGTGTATAAAAAGTCTGTGTATTTTCAGTTTGTTGTATAACACTGTCTGAAGAGAGCTAGTACTCTCGAAAGCTCACCATCAAATATACTCAGTTAGCCTCTAAAAGGTATCGCCTGATTTCTTCACTCTTCTACTACTTTCTATGGCTAGCACGGTACAACATTATACTACTAGGGTTGTTTCTGACAGAGTAAAGTGCAATGGGTAGAATCTCAGGCCTGGGGAGAGATGTTTCTCTTGCTAGCTTTCAGAATTTTGTTCTTCAGAGTGGCATTCATTCTTTCCACTTTCCCCAAGCACTGCGGATGATACGGAGTGTGTAGGCCGAGGTCAGCTCCCACCAGCTTCCATATGTCTCTGGTTACTTCTGCCATGAAAGCAGGTCCTTGGTCAGATTCAATAACTCAGGAATACCGAATCAGCACACCATTTCAGTCAATAGTTTATTCACGATGGTCCTGGCAGTCATGTTGGTAACTGGGTAGGCTTCAGGCCATCCTGAGAACATATTCACCACCACTAGAACATACTTGTACTTTCCACTCTTCGGTAATTCAATGTGGTTAATCTGGATCCGTTTGAAGGGGTACAATGGTTTAGCCAAATGCTTCTTTGGTGTTGGCATCAGCCCTCCTGAGTTACAAGTATTGCATATTTCACAACTTCTAGCATAGTTCCTTGCTCTGGTGGAGATTTCATGTGCTAGATATATCTTGTTGATTGAAGAAATAATCTGGTTGGTTCCTCTGTGGGTAGTACCATGAGCCCTTTGTGCTACAGCTGGGTATAATGCCCTTGGTAAACAAAGTTTATCATCTTTCTTACAGAATCCAACTCTTCCTTTCCTTTGAGCTTATTTGAGTTTGAAATTGTCTCAAAAGGTTAACACCTGGATTCAGTACATCTTATCCTTGGTTCTTCTCCTCTTTTTGGCCTTTCTTCTTCTCCTCTTCTTTCTTCTTTTCCTTCTCTCTTCTTTTCTTCTTCTTGTTTCTTCCTCTCTGCTCTGGTCAGTACAAATACAGCCAATCTTGCTTCCTCTCGAATCACAGGGAGAAGAGCTGCAGCCTTTGCAGACAGGTCTGCCCTGTGGTTGCCTTTTGCTTCTTCTGTCTTTATTTTTCCATGAGCTTTAATCTTCAAGACAGCCACTTGAGCTGGCAAGTGGAGAGCATGCATCAAGTTCTGAACAGCTTCTTGATTCTAGATAGGCGTTCTACTAGTTGTCTGGAAACCTCGCAGGGCCACTTCAGGCCAAAGTCATGTGCTACTCCTTACTCGTAGGCTGAGTCGGTGTATATGTTTACAGTCTTTCCTTTAGCTTGCTTACAAGCTTCTGTTAAAGCCTAGAGTTCAGCTTCTTGGGCTGACATTCTCGAAGGTAAAGATGCAGCCTTCACGGATTCTTGCAAGGTACCCACAGCAAATCCTGTATGGAATCGTCCTTGATCATCCGCATATCTGGATCCATCTGTGAAGAAGACACAGTCTGCGTTCTCCAACTAGCATGCAGAGACAGTAGGAAGGTGGGAGGTTTCAGCCTCCATTACTTCAAGGCAGTCATGAAGAGAATCATCTGTGGCAGCCTCATTTTCATCTGTGGCAGTCTGATCCTTATCCTCCCCTCTTGAGAGATGAAGCAGAGTGGCTGGATTGAGAGTAGTACATCTCTTCAAGGTGACATTTTCAGGCATCAATAATGAGCATTGTAGTCGGAGATAGCACTGTTTAGTGATATGAGGTTGTTAAGACTGTTTCAAGATCCATTGAAGATCATGAGGAGCCAAGATAGTAACAGGATGGCCCAAAATGATGTCTTGAGGACCTGTGCAGTAATAACAGCTCTGAGGCAAGTAGGGGCAGTCCACGCAACAGGATCTATCTTGCAGGAGTAGTATCCAAGAGGTCTCATGTGGTCTCATGTGGTCTCCATGTTTCTGGGCCAAAACACCAGAGGCGTGGCCCTGATGTTCAGAAAGGAAGAGGTTGAAAGGTGAGTAGTCCGGGATTCCCATAGCAGGAGCTTCGAGAATAAGTTGTTTCAGGGTACGAAATCAGTCTTCTGCCTCAGGTGAGAGTTTGTGGGTGGAAGAAATGTCCTGGAAAGATGCATATATAGTTTGCATAAGACCGGAAGCATTGGGTATCCACTGCTGACAGTAAGTGATGAGGCCTAAAAAGGCCTGAAGTTGTTTAAGAGCGGTTGGTGAAGAAATGGACATCACAGCTTTCTTACGGTCTTCAGTAAGGTGTTTTGTCCCTTGTGATATACAATGTCCGAGGAATACAACTTTCTCACAACACCATTGGAGCTTGGACTTTGAAACTTTGCAGTTGATGGATGCCAAATGTTGAAGAAGACTCAAAGAGCTTGATTGACAGGTTGGAAAGTTGGGGCACACAGGAGAATATCATCCCCATCTTGCAAGACTTGGACTTCAGGGTGTCCCAGAACCCAAGGTTGGAGACAGGCTTGCAGAGCTTGTGTGAATTGGTTTGGAGAGTTCTGAGCCCCTTGAGGGCATCTGGTCCAGGTGAGCTGAGTACCACGATAAGTGAAGGCAAAAATATATTGACAGTCCTTGTGAAGAGGGACACTGAAGAAGGCATTGCAGAGATCATAGACAGTGAAGCAGGCGGCTGAAGGAGGTACTTGGCTGAGAAGAACATGAGCATTGGGGAACACGGGGTCTCAAAGACCGTGACAGCATTGACTGCGCGCAGGTCCTGAACCAAACGGTATTTGGAAGGGTCGCCTCTGACAACTTTCTTGCGGACCAGGAAGAGGGGTGTATTTACAGGAAAGATGCAATGGATGAGCACCCCATTATCCAGGAAGGCCTTGATTTGTGATTCTAGAGACTGTTCTTGAGCATACTTCAAGGGATATTGAGGTAGTCGAGGAGGTGTGGCTCCTTCCTTCAAGAAGACATGTACAGGTGAAACTGGGAGGAGTCCAAAATCATCAGGACCTTTGGACCACACTTCAGAAGGGACTTGTGTCAAAAGGTCAGGAGGGATGGGGTTCTGGTGAGATAGCATGAGGAGAGCAGGAACAGCTTGAAGAACACAGGAAACCTCTGGTGATATGGGAGTGTCAAAATCCAAATACATTCCAGAAGAATCATATCTGATAGTAGCATTCAATTTTTGCAGGTCGGCCCCAAGTAGGTTAATAGGGCAAGTAGGAGAGACAAGAAGTTTGGAGAGGAGACCGTGTTGTCCAACAAGTACAGGGTAGGTCAAGAGAGTCTGGATTGGGCACCCATCCACACCAACGCATGAAATGTAATCAGGAGAAAGGATGACGTCAAGTGGAGTATCAGAAGTTGGAAGATTGACAGTCAATACAGGTCCAGAATTACTGATGGTGGTTGAAGTAGAATTGAATTTAACTAACATAAATTGATAATCCAAGCATCCATTTTAATTTCTGTCAGCCATTTTGTGTTAGCTAGAATCTTAATATTAGAATAGTTGGTACTAATAATCTGAAAATGCTGAATGTGTAAGCTGACTCTGAAAAGTACAAAAACATGTTATTCTTACCATCACACCATTTGTTTTAGGAGGCATACTATGTGCCTAACAACAGATAAGAGGGCTCAGTGTCCTAAAATTTGAGGACATACAAACATTGTATCTAGGCTAGATGTCATCTAGGATTAATCATTAAGACTTAGAAAGAGGAGTCAACATATTCTAATAAATCTGATAATTAGTAACGTAAGCCATACATTACGGGTGCCAATTGGTTTGGGACGTATGGGTTTTTATCACTGATTGGATTTTGATGTAACCGCCTGTTTTAATGGACATGCCTAAAACTTTTAAAAGATACTGTAATTCAATAAAATGTATTCTGATCATCCTTGACTAGAATCACAACGCGTTGTCATTATTTGATCGTGGAAGACTAAGAGTTCCGTTTCAGTGGTATTTTCGATTTTTAACAAAAGAGTAACACAGCTTCCCGGAATCCTATGGTCGGGAAAGGAAAGGGTTTGTCCTGAGGTGGAGGAGAAGGCCAGGAAGATGTGTCCTGGGGATAGGCCTGTTGTTACTGATTATGGTTTGGATGGGTGAATTGAGGCCATAAAAAGGATTATTATTGGAAGGATTGCGTTGTGCTGGTTTTTAAAGGTTGAGATTGACAGCCAAAACCCCTGAAATTGGCCCGGGTTGATATGGGTTGGGGGAATCTTGGGATAGATACGTTGTATAAAGGGGTTTCCTGTATCACACGCGTTTTTATCCCATTTTATCTTGCGAAGCAATGCATCTGTTCCAAGTGCACAATATCTGATAAGCTGGTTAAGGTTATAACAGAGAATAGTTCTACACACAATTAGTGTTGAGCGATTATTATCGACAAAGTTGAAATCGGCACGGTTTTTATGTTGATCGGATTTTTTCGATCACCATAATTTGGGTAAAAATCTCAAATCTATTAATATCGGCCATTTTCAGCGCTCCTGTCTTTTTTGGCGGCCAGCAATCGTTAGAGAATAGACAGGGTGACGGGGTGTGCACGTATGACTGGGATGTGTATGGTTGTTTTGGCGGAAAAATCACATGACCTCGTTTTTACATAAACAGCCCTTCCTTTTTCATGATAGTGGTGTCTGTGTATCAAAAGAGCAGGGCGTGCTCGGTCTCTCCAAAAAACACTCAGCGAAACTTTCTTTTTGTTCACAAAACAACTAGCTTTTAGCTTGAACATTATAATTTGGTAGTTTAGAGATTTTCATTTTTAGTTACTTAGGCTGAAAATTTTTAAAAGGAGCATCTAGCGCTGTCATGCGGGGGGTGGGGGTGAGTAGGGGAGGGGCCGGGGGCTGGGGGGCGAACACAGGCAACACGCGGCAGGCAGGCTTTTAAAAGGGAGGGGGATTTTGTGCACCCAGACGTGCTTTGACCCTGCATTGCAATGGGTTTTGATTACATTTTTTGGGCCATTTTTGTGAAATATTACTTGTTTTGTGCACCCTGTACTTATTTTTAGGATACAGATCTTTTCGTAACTGCGGGTGTATTTGATGGGTAAAAAACTCAACTTTTATTATCTTACATGTTTTTAATTAGGTTTTTTTTTATTTTGGGCCCATTTTGTTCATAGAGCCCCCTTGTACTTAAATTTGTACAGCAATTTTGTAGTCACCGCGGTGATTTATAGTTAAAAAACTCCTTTTATTATCCGATACATTTAAAAAAATTTTTTTTTTTTTTCACTTTGGTGCGGCCCATTTTGTTCTAGACCCACCTTATTTAAATTTAATACGCAATTTTGTAGTCCCCGCGGGTTTTTAAAAAGTAAAAAACGCCTTATTAATCCGTTAATTTAAAATAGGTTTTTTTTTTTCAATTTGGTGCGGCGCAGTTTTTTTCATAGAGCCCCTTGATTAAATTGAATACAGCAATTTTGCGTCCCGAAGGTGTATTTTAGGTGCAAAAAACACATTTTTTAAAACGTATAATTTTTAAATAGCGTATTGCCTGGGCGACCCTATTTTTTTTAAAATATCCCCCCGTAGAAAAAATTCTGATAAAAAAAATTCTCTAGTATTTTTTCTCTTTTGTCATTGCTGCAAAAAACCGATTTTCACCGTGTAATTTTTAAATATTTTTTATTGCCCCTCGGTAAAATCTCAGTTTGGCGCAATAGTGCTTTTGATGTTATTTTGTTAAAAAACTATCAATTTCTATCCAAGGGGCTTTGAAATTGGGACGAAGGAAGAAACTTTTTGATTTTGTCTTAGGTTCTTCCACCTGACCGCATTTCACGGGTTATTCAAAAGAAAACATTTCAGTTTCTAACCCAATTTGGCTGAAAGAAATTAGAGGGTTTTAAAATAGCTGTGATTTGCCGTCTTTAAATAAGAGACTGTCAAAAACTCTTAAAATACCTTTTTAAAAATTTTATCTTTCTGATCATGAGCAAAAATTAAAGGGTGGTAAGCGGCAAAGAGGGGGTTTGGGACATGGGGGTAGGGGGACGAGAAAGGTGCTCCTTCCAGTGCGGCGACAACTCATGCCGCGGATGTGGGTTTTGCGGGCCCGCGGCCTGTCATCCCGGGGCGGGGGCCCTGTGAATCTCGTAATAACAGCGTCGCCAATCTGTTGTCCAGGGTTAAGAAACCCTGCACCCCAGCATTTTAACCTCTCTCCCCCAGTTTCCCAAAATTCGTCTCACACGTCGCTCCGTCAACAAAGCAAGGCACCCAAAATTTAACTCGTTACCCACCACTGTGGATAATCCCTTTTTTGAAACCTGTTGATGACAAAATGCGGGGTTTGGGTCGAAGCTTTCCCAAAAAACCCCAAAAGACCCCAAAGAGGTGATTTTTGGGCTGCCTGACGCCCGCTACTTGCATCAAGGGGAAAAGGGGAAACCGGGGCCCAAAAAGGGAAAAATCCCCGGGGGTCGGCAAGCCTTGCAGTGCCCCTTGCTTTTTGGGACCAGCTCCCGGATGCAAATTCAGGACACCAGTCACCTGTGTTGATGTGATGATGACGACATTGCGGATCCACATTGTCTTTTCCGCAAAATTTGCTTGCGAGCCTTCATCAGTTTACGAGGGGAATACGATGGGTGTGTCAATACGGGCCGCCTCAAAAAGGGAGAGGGGGGTCGCAGGGTCCGCTGAATGATTCCGCCAGCCCGGTCAGGGGGAAACCCCCTCCCTTCTTATCGCCGTCAAAAAGGCCAGGCCTCTCAAGCCGGGCCTTCCTTGGGGCAACCCTGATTCACCCCGCGATGTCAATCCGAATTTTGCCCTTAAAAACCCTCAGTAGAGGGAAGAATTTAGGTGTTTAACCACCACCAAATGTCTATTCACAGCAGCAAATACATGTCGAAAAGGAGGGAAAACTTGGCCAAAAAAGCCACACCTCCCGGCTTCAACCACTGTCCAAAACCCCGTCTGCCCCCTCCTCCTCCCCACCCCCAAGCATTCCCCCAGCTGCCCAGTTCCCCCGAGTCTGATCAGGGGGACCTCCGCTTCAGCCCCACCGTCGCCCCCTACCCCAGACCACCAGACCCATCCTACCCCCCTTTCCCTTCCGCCATTTTTACGACCCGACGCGTACGGGCCAGTTAGCAGCCCCCTTCTGTCTTCCAGGTTTTTGGACAGAAGAAAACATTTAAACCCAAACCATCCAAAGCCCCAAAAACCTGAATGTCGGGGATTGCCCGGCTTTTGGCCTTTGGGAAATGTTGCCTTTTCCCTCTGGTTGACCAGAGGGTTTCCCCACACAGGCCCTTGCCTGCCCCCAATACCAGATGCCAAGCAGGGTTTCTTTGCCCAAAAAAACGCCCCGCCCGGCCCCCCAGTTCATCTAAAATTTCAAGCGCGTTTTCTGCATCTGTGTCCGAAAATTTCCCTCTGACCCCCCGACACATGGGCTGTAAGCACGGGGGCCCAAGGCCCCTATTCTCTGTGACAGCTCACTGGGGACTGGGGTGGATGTCTTTCAGACGTGGTTTTAGGCCGGCGCACGCTCTCAAAACCGCAGGGGGGGGCGGGTTCTTTTTCCCCCAAAGGGCCTCGGTGGGATCACGGGCCCGAGAAACCAGGCCGGTTGAAATTAACTGTCTTGGAGACCTCCACACCAGGGGCAGAACTGTGGCGGCTCTCCGCAACGAAACCGGGCCTGGGGGGGTGGTGACAAGGCCTTGTCCAGGCAAGGGGGGTGTGCATAACATCGAAAAAGCTGGACCCCCTTTAAATCGGTAGGCCAGCCATCCCTTGCCTGGCCATGTCATGAACCTTGACGCCAGAAAATTTTAAAGCGCTACTCGGGTCTGGGCTCCTGTGAGGAAGGCTCAGGTCTGGTTCGCACTTCGCCGTTCCACCCGCTTCGCCCGCTGGCTGCTTGCAACGCACTGGCCCCCCGCAACCCTCCAGTTGACTGGCAAAAAGTGGGAAATTCCACCCTCCACATTCTCCAGCGATTGTGGCACAGCGCAATGCCCTTACCAGTCAAAAGTGACACATGGGGCCCACAAACACGGTTTCGGACCTGGTGTTGAGCAAACCCAAGGGGGGCAGGTGAAGAGCTCTCACCATCCTTGCCCGTTTTGAAGAAGCCACCAAAAGGGCAGTGCGGCAATGCCCTTGTCACAGACCATTTTGGGGATCTTGTTCGGGGAAAATCGTTGGGGCACTCTGAAACATCAGATCCCGCCACGCGGAGGAGGAGACGGGGCACAGAGGGACACAGAGCCTTTCTCTCCCCGACTCCCAAAGGGGCCCACAGTTTCACAATTTTTAAACGTCTTCATTTGGCAGTGGTTCGCGTCCAGGGGTATGCAAGGCGGGCCCCTCACTCTCAGGGGGCATCACTGTGGCAATCAGGGCTGTGTTGAAGCGTTCCGGGGGGAAGGGAGGAGGGGGGAGGACAGATTTTTTTGGGCACCACGTTACCAAATCCCGCCTTGAAAAAAGGTGGCCGAATTTAGGGGGAGGAGGGGAAAATGAGGGGAAAATCATTTGTATGCCCCCCGACCCAAAAGGGTTGGGAAATCAAGGCTCCACTCTCACATGAGTGCTTTGGATTTCCATTCCCCACATGTCCCGCATTAAGGGCCCTCAAAAGAACAACAGTTACGGTGGCCACCCTCCCGGAGCCCCGGTAAAAACCAAAACCACACTTTCCCCTTTCCCCCCACCCAAATAGAGATAAAATGAGGGAAATGGAGACTTGGGGTTGATCAACTGGAGACATCTGTTTTCCCTGGTTCACAATTTTTCAAAAATCACGGGGGGAACAAATCAGGCTGACGAGTAAGTCCAATACCAAACGGCAGCAGCAGGCAAGGGGCAGGCCCAAAGGGTGACCCCACTCTTTATTTTCCCCCCTCACCCCAAAGCATGTAAAGCGGGCACACCCAACCACAAGATACCACTTTAAAATTTATTTGCACACAATTGCATCTCAACACCGAAATTTTTTTTGGAAAGTTTTCTGGGGCCCCCAAATTTACTTCTGGGTTTTCCAAAAATGGGTGAATTGGGCCCCAACCTGCTCGGGCCCCGCCAAAGATTGTTGTCCTGGCCCGCAGCCAAGTCAAAAACTGAGTGGGGCCTTCAGGGACAGCTTGGGGGTAGCATTTTTCAGACAAACGCATTTCCGCTTTCCAAAAATAATGAGGATTGGGGTTTTACTTTTTAAACCAAGAAGAATCAGCATTGGGTCCCTGATGATTTTTTTTTCCCCAATTTCCGAGGGCCCGATTTGGTTTGCCGGGGCACTTCACATTCCTCTTTAAACAGAAATGGGTCCTCTTAAAACTTTTTTTAAAATGATCATTTCTTACTTTTCAATTTTTTTTTCTCAGTTTCCCCAAAAATTCAAATTTTCTGGTTTTTTCTTTGAGGAGACCTTTTTAAAAAAACACCAAGGTTTTCCCTGAAAAAACCGTATTCCATTTTTCTCACTTCATTTTTTGAATTTTTTTCATTGTCCAATTTTTTTGGGGCATGGTGCCCGTGGGGGGGATAAAACCCTTTTAATCATGGTCCTTTTGGGAAAAAGAAAAATTTTTCTTCTAAGTGGCCCTTTTTGCCCTCACAATTTTTTAAAATTTTCTGAAAAATTTATAATTTTTAAAAATTTTTTTGGGTTTAATTTGGGGCTTTTGAGGGTACAGCTAGAATCATGGTCCCTTTTTTAACAGAAAAAATTTGGGTCTAAGTGGGATTTTTTCCCCCCACAATTTTTTTAAAGAGTTTTCGAGAATTTTTTTTTATAATTTTTGGGTTTAAAGGTGCGGGGAGATACAGCATAAAACATGGTCCTTTTTGGAAAAAGAAAAATTGGGCTTCCTTTAATTGGGATTTCTCCCTCACAATTTTTAACAGTGGCTGAGAAGTCATTTTATAATTTTTTTGGGCATGGGCTGGGGAAAACAGAAAAATCATGGTCCTTTGGAAACAAAATGGGCTTCAAGGGGCATTTCTCCCTAAAAAAAATTTTAACAGTGGCTGAGAAGTATTTTTATAAATTTTTGGGTCATGCTGCTTTGAAATGCAGTAACACAAAAGGGCCCTTTATAAAAAAAAATGTTGTTTCAACAACATTTGTTCTTCAAAATTTTTCAAAATGGCTAAAGGGTCATTTTTTGGGAATTTTTTGGGGGGCTGTTCTTAAAAATGCGCTATACTACAGGTCCTTTTGTAAAAATTTTGGTTTCTACAGAATTTTTGTTCTTCCAATTGTCAAGAGTGGCTAAAGGGGTAAAAGTCGTCAGAAACAGGAATAGGTAGGATACTTTAAGGACAATATTGCAAAAAACTTTTTTTTGCAGGGGCTTTAACAGAGCAGCAATCCCGTAGTGAGACAAACCCTTTAATACATTTAAAAAAAAAAAGAGAAACAAAAATTTTGGTGGATTCCTCCTATTTTAAAAAAAGTTTTTTTAGAAATTTAAATACTAAAAAACCAGCTGCACAAAATACGAACAAATATTCCTCTGATTTACAAGGGAGGTAAGGAAGACTTGAACAGATGTAGGTTTCCCAGGGGCAGTATAGTCAATGTCCCGTTCAGCTAAAATGGTGGTTGAAAGACTCCTTTTTCCGGCACTTTTTTAATTTGGTTCAGACAGGTTTTAAAGGTCAACCGGGCCGGATAGGTATGTCAAATTCCAATTCAAAAAAATGGGGTTTTAAAGGGTCCTTTTTTCCGGCAATTTAAAACTGGGGGTCATGCGGGTTTGGGGCCATGCTGTGGCCCAGGGGCAGGGATAGTCTATGTCCAGTTCACTAAAATGGTGGTTGAAAAGATCCTTTTTTCCAGCACTTTTTTTAAACTGTGGTTTAACAGTTTTAAAGGTATACTGTGGAAAAAGAACAGGTATAGTCTATGTCCAGTTCAACTAAAATGGTGGTTCAAAACTCCCTTTTTCCGGCACTTTTTAAATCTGTGGGTCATGCAGGTTTGGGGTTATGTGTGCCCAGGACAGACATAGTCAATGTCCAGTTCAACTAAAACGGTGGTTGAAAGACTCCTTTTTCCGGTACTTTTTAATCTGTGGGTTATGCAGGTTTGGAGCTCATGCTGTGCCCAGGAAAGTTAGGCTATGTTCACACGGCTTATTTCGGGGCATATTTACGGACGTATTTACGTCCGCAAATACGTCCTGAAATACGTTTCAAATAATGAACAATTAGATTAGCATTGATTCCAATGTAATATACGCCTCGTCGTTCACACGAGGCGTATTTTAGCGTCATATTTGCGGGCGTAAATACATCCGTAAATACGATCGTAAAATTAAGTCCCCTGTCACTTATTGAGGCGTATTTCGCAACGTAACTCCCCATAGTAAAGAATGGGGAATGTATTTACGACGAGAAATATGCGCCACACTGTGTGACACGTATTTGAAACGTATTTCGGGACGTATTTGCGGACGTAAATACGTCCGTAATACGCCCCGAAATAAGCCATGTGAACATAGCCTTATAGTCAATGTCCAGTTCAATTAAAATGGTGGTTCAAAGACTCCTTTTTCCTGCACCTTTTAATCTGTGGGTCAGACAGGTTTAATGGTCATACTGCGGTACAGGACAGATATAGTTAATGTCCAGTTCAACTAAAATGGTGGTTCAAAGACTAGTTTTTCCGGCACTTTTTTAATCTGGGGGTCATGCAGGTTTGGGGCTCATGCTGTGGCCCAGGACAGATATAGTTAATGTCCAGTGAAACTAAAATGGTGGTCAAAAGACTCCTTTTTCCGGCACTATTTTAATCTGTGGGTCAAGCAGGTTTGGGGCTCGTGCTGCGTTCCAGGACAGGGATATTCAATGTCCAGTTCAAGTAAGATGATGGTTCAAATCATACTGCCTTCTGGCACTTTTTAATTTGTGGGTCATGCAGGTTTAAGGGTCATGCTGTGGTACAAGACAGGGATAGTGAATGGTCTGTGACTTTTTTTCTGTGGCATTTATAACCTAAGTGTGTTGCCTAAGATGTAGCACGTATCCATTTGACTGTTGTGGATGTTAATTCTAGCTTCTCCAGCCCTGTTTGTGTGTAAGAATGAAGGTGTCTTTCCTCTCCCATAGACTTTAATGGCCATCGGCGATAATCTATTATCGACTATCGGAAATCGTCTTGATAATTGCTGATATCGACTATCGACCCAATGACGATAGTCAACGTAATCGCTCATCACCACACACAATATATGATAAGGAAGTAATGATTAGTAATAATAAAAACAGATTATAATGTTTTCATAACAAATCTTCAACTTAACAATAGTATGAAGTAGACTCTTTTAAAACAAGAGATTTTCACTGTATGCAAAAGTTATGGGTAGGGATGTCTGGGGATCTCCAGCTACTCAGGGGATATCCAGAGTAGTCTTGTGTGGAAATGCTATCTGTAAAACACTTTCACATCAGCATGATGTGGAAGGCAGATTTCTCCAGGTGGAGATGGGGATTCCTGCAGGAAAATTATGCTTATGTAACATTTATGCACCTAACTAAGAAATAAATGTTTTTTGTATCTGGAAAAGGAAATACTGAGGACAAGGATCAGTTGCTTCTGGCTGGTGGGGATTTCAATTACATTATATTACATTAAGAATGTACAGGAGATAGGACAAAAAATCCTCAACAGTTCAGTAATCATCCAGAAAGAGCATGAGACTGCATCTTTCATTTATGTGAGTCGACCATATTAAGGGATGTATGGCAGGTACATAACCCCCTCTCAGAGAGACTTTCCACATTATTTACACACCCCTAATCATGGTCATTTATAGATTATTTCTTGACATAGGATCATAAAGGACATAAAAATCAGTAATAAGATAATATCCAATCACTCGCCAGTGGTGCTCAGTTTAAGGCAGGAGTATCTGAGAGGGTCAGCTATTATTTGGAGAATACCGACCTCATTTCTAGGTGGTGATAAATTTAAAGAGGTTGTCTCAGCATGTCGTTTCACTGAGCCAAAAACAGCATTAGATTCACGCATTTTGTCGGTCCCTGGTTAGGCTGTGGGTGGTTCTATAGCAGTGATGTCAGCTCTGTATTTACAGCTCTTCTAATTGCAGTCACATGGGAGCAAGATATCTTATCTATGAGCGCTGAAGCTCTTTGCTTTAAAGTAAACACAAGTAATTAGTCTACTTAGTTAGAGATAACGCAATCCATTCTGAAGGTGCCAGTAGTCATGTGTGCCAACTAGTGTTGAGCGATTATTATCGACAAAGTTGAAATCGGCAAGGTTTTTATGGTGATCGGATTTTTTAGATCATGCGATAATTTAGGTTAAAATCTGTGCATCATCTATTAAGATTGCGCCTTTTTTTCGGCGCTTCTGTCTTTTTTGGCGGCCACCAAATCAGTTTTACAAAATTGGGAGGGGGGTTTGAGATGTGTGTGGACGTCATGACGGGGAAAGTGTAGGGTTGCATTTGGCGGGAAAAATCCCCTTTACCTCGTTTTACATAGAACAGCGTTTCCTGTTAAAGCCTCAGGGGCTCTCAGCGTCTCAGGGGCAGAAGGATTTCGCTCTGTTTGGGGCCCCAAACACTCAGCGAAATTTTTTTTTTTTTCCCCTTCACAAAAAACCCTCTACATTAGTTTGGTTTCCTTAAAATTTTAAGTTGGGATTAGAGTTTGGAAGTTTTTATATAGTTGGGTAGGAAAATTTTTTAAAGGGAGAAATTCTACCACTGAAAGTCCACGGGGGGGGGGGGGGGGCGGGGGGGGGGGCCCCCCCCCCCCCCGGGCGGGCGACACAGACAACCCTTAAAAAAGAAAACTGGTTTAAAGGGTTCACCAAGACCTTAGTTAGACATTGCAGCAATAGTTTTTATTATTAACGGGTTTTCCCTATTGAACTATCTCCTGGATTTTGGGGAAAGCCAAAACCTAAAAGGATAAAATCATTTCTAGAAACGCAGGTTTTTTTGTTAGGTCCCAAAAACTCCATTTTTTATTATCATTTATACTTTTCCCAATAGGTGTTCTTTTAAATTTTGCCCCTTTTCCACCTTTGTTGTTAAAAGCCCCCTTTGAAATTTAAAATTTTAAAATCCACAATTTTATGGGTCACCACAGGTGAATTAAAAGGTTTGCCAAAAATATCTTGTATTATACGAATAAAAAAGCTCTATAAAGAAAACGGATAAAGTTCCCCAAAGACTTAGTGAAAGACATTGCACTGAAATAGCTTTATTATTAACAGTTTTCAAAACTGAAATATTTTCTGGTTTTTGGGCACCTGAACTTATGGGATACACATTTTTCTAGAAATTTGCAGGCCCTCTTTGTTAGGTCCCAAAAAACTCCACTTTTATTATCATTATACTTTTCGTTAGGGGTTCATTTTCAATTTTGCCCATTCCCCCTTTTGTTGTTTATATCCACCTTGAAATTTTAAATTTGAACCCCAGCAATTTTATAGTCACCCCAGGTGAATTAAAGGTCCCAAAAAAATTTTCTTGTATTATACAAATACTTAACAATACATTTTTTTTTTTGTTTTGGGCGCACTAAGCTTTGTTCATTGAGGCAGTTTGAATTTAAAAATTGAATACAGCAATTTTAAATTCAGCACAGGTAAATTTTGGAAAGGTTTCCAAAAATACCTTGTTTACCCAAAATTTAATTTCAGATAGTTTTTTTTTTTTGACTTTGGCGCAGGCCGCTTTGTTGATAATCTACTTTGCATTTAAAAAAATTTAAATCCAGCAATTTTGTAGTCACCACAGGTGAATTGATGGGTGCCAAAAATACCTTGTTTTAACCAATACTTTTCCCAGATAGTGGTTTTTTCACTTTGGCGCACCCCAGCTTGTTGATAGATTACTTTCAATTATATTTGAATCCAGCTATTTTGTTTTGATTTGGGGGATTTGGAATACGGGGTGATTTCCCGTCTTTTAATAAAGGATTTTCCAAAACTTTCCATCCCTTTCTAAAATTTTTTTATTTTTCTGAACTGGAGTAAAATTCAGGTGGTAAGCGAGAAAAGGGGGGGGGGGTTGGGACATGGAGGTAAAAGGTACAAAAAGGTGCCCTTTTCCGTGCTGGGGGACAACACACATCCCCAGCGGACTCATTTGAGGACCGTCGGGGCCTGTCTTGCGGGGTCGGGGCCCGGGTAAAATTCAGTAACGAACCCCCCTGGGCCAATCTGTCCTTCATTTGGTTAAAAACCCTGAAACCCACCCATCTTACCTCCTCGTCCTCCCAGAAACCGGCCACAAATGTCCAAAACAGCACCCCCAGCATCCTTCCAACATGAAGCACCCCAAATGTCAACTTTGTGTACCCCCCAAAGGGGTTAATCCATTTTCTGAAGACCTCTTTGATGACAAAATGCGGTTGGGGTCAAAAGGGCCCGGGTTAAAAGATCAAGAGGCCAAAAGAGGATTTTTTTCTTTGCTCTGACCCATTTTACTGTTTGCCATCAGAGGGGGGGAGAAAGGAAGCCGGCCCAACCCGACAAAAAATCCCCGCGGTCGGCAACCCCTTTGCAGTCTCTTTTGGGCTTGTAGCCCGCAGCTCCTGGATGCAAAAATGTCAGGAGGGGAAACAAAAAGTCCCCTTGTTGAAGATGATGTTTACGACTTTGGGGATCCAACGTGGTCTATTCACGGGAATTTTTGTTTTGGGACCCCTTCATCAGGGACGAGGGGGAAAAGACGGGGGGGTGGGGAAATGTCCAGTACTTTTTTCCCCCACAATAAGGGAGAGTGGGGTCGCAGAAGCCCGCTTTTTATGTTCCGCCAGACCAAATTCAGCGAAAAACCCCCGTTCCTCCTTATGGGCCGTAAAAAAGGCCCAGGGACCTCCCCAAGGGCCGGGGCCTTTTTTGCCCAAAGCCTCGATTCACCCAGCGATTTTCATATCCCCTATGCCGTAAACCAAAGTAGAGAAAAGAACCTTAGGGGGTTAACCCCACCAACATGTCCTAGTCCACATCAGCAAAAGCATGATTTAAAATTGGAGGAAACCCCTTTGGGCCCAAAAAAAAAAAGGCCCAAACCCAAATTTCCGGGCCTAAACCACTGCACACCCTCTTTCTCCGCCTCCCCTCCCCCGCCACCCCCAAAGGGCGTTCCTCAGTGCCCATGTCTCTCAGATTCATGATCAGGGATCAGCCTCCCCCTTCAGCCTCCACCGTCGCCCCGGGAGTACCCCCCAGCCCCCACCAGAGACCCATCCTACCCCTTCCCCTTTCCCGCCGGGTTGACGACCTGCACGCCGTACATTGGCCAGTCTGGACCCACCCTTCTGTTTCCCGGGTTTTTGGGAGCAGAAGAAACATTTTAAAAAACCCAAACCATCCCAAACCCAAAAAAGCCGGGAAGCCCGAAAATTAAACCAGGTTTTTGGGCCCTTGGAAATGTTGCCTTTCCTTTCCGGGTTTGGACACAGAGGGGTTTTTCTGCCAGGGTCTGGCCCTGGCCTGCCCCCAATACCAGTTTGCGAGCAACACTTTTCTTTGCCAAAAAAAGCCGCCCCGCCCTGGCCCAGCCACGTGTCATCTAAAATTTAAAAGCGCTTTGTCTGCATTTTTCCCGGGAAAAAGGGCCCATCTGCCCACCGACACGGGGGGTAGAAAGCAGGGGCCAAAGGGGCCGTATATCCCCTTTGACAGCTCCACTGGGTAAACCCTGGGGGGTTTTGCCCTTTTTGGGGGGTGACGGTGGCACTCAGGCTGGGCCCGCACGCCTTCAAAACCGCAGGGATGGTGCAGGGTTTTTCCCCCAAGGCCTCTGGGGGCCCATCACGTGCCCAGAAAAACCCGGGGCCATTTAAAAATTAATCTTCTTGTGAAGTCCACCACAAAAGGTCAGGAGCGGGGAAGGCTTTTCCGAAAAGAGACCGAGCGCTGCTGGGTGCCAAGAACCTTTTTCCCGGGAAAGGGTGGTGGGGCGAAAAAGGGCTAAACCTGCGGGCCCGGGCCCTTAAGATCGGTAGGCTGGACACATCCCTTGCCGGGGACATGTCATGAACCTTGTCGTCCAAAAAATTTTAAAAAGAGCAAACCCGGGTCTGGACGCCTGTTGAGGAAGGCTCAAGTCTAATTTTCCCCTTTCCCCGCCTTTCGCCCCCTGCTTCTTCCTGCCTGGCTGCTTTTGCAGCTTTCAGCTCAGCCTCCCCTTTCAACCATTCTTTGGTTGACGTGGGAAAAACGCTGGAATTCCCCCCTCCACATGCTCCAGGGGATTGTGGCACCAGGGGAAAAGCCATAACGAAATTTACGAAGTGCCCACATGGCCTGACAAGCAGCTTTGGGGGACCTCGGGGTTTTGACCCAAACCGAAAAGTGGAGGCAAAAAAATGACGAGCTTTTTCCCTCCATCCTTGCCATTTTTTGAAGAAGCCCCCAAAAATTTGGTCAGTGCGGAGGGATGCCTTTGTCAGCATGAGCATTGTGGGGTCTTATTTTCGGGAAAACGATCGTTGGACACTCTAAAAACAAAGGTCCCCCCAGCGCCGGAGGAGGGAGAGGGAAAAACGGGTTGCGGACACAAAACCCCTTTCCCCTCTGTCAAATCCACAAGGCCCCGACAGAGTCAAAATTTTCATCGGCCCTTTTTGGGCAGTGGTTGGGGGGCCCAGAGTAGTGAAAAAGGGGGGCGCATCAGCTCTCAGGTGCATCATCTCAGGCAAGTCAGGGCTGTTTTAAATTTGTGCTGGGGGGCAGCGATGGGGGAGGGAGGAGGTATTCCTAAAAACCGATGTTACCACGTCCCTGGCCTTTGGGAAAAGGGTTTCCCGGGGGAATTTGAGGCGGAGGGGGAAAAGAGGAAGTTTCATTTTGCTATTGCCCCCCCCAACCCCAAAGGTTTTGGGTTAAAACTCCATCATTTCACTGAGTGTTTGGGATGCTCCATTTCCCCAAAAATTGATCCTGCTTTAAAAGGCCCAAAACCCAAAATAAACAACAGTTACGGGGTGGCCGGGCAGTAAGTCCCAAAGTAGGCGTAGCGGCGCCTCAAGCAAGGGGGGAAGAAGCCTAGGGGTGACCTCTGGAAAAATTTTTGGGTTTCCCCACTTCCCCAAAAAAAGCATGCAATCCCAGGGCACAAAACCAACAAAAGAGACCAGTTAAGATCTTTGGGGGGCACGACTATCTGCGACTCAAACCGATGTTTTTGTATGTTTTCCGGACCCAATAGACTTCGGGGAAATCCAAAATGGACGAAGGGCCCCCGACTGGCTCGTCACGCCATAGGGGTGTTGCCCGGGCCCAGCGGGCCAGGGGTCAAAACGGAGCGGACCTTAAACAGCGGGAAGGAGCCCCAATACAGAAAAAAACGCATCCGGCTTTCCACAGATAAGTGGATCTTTTTGATTTCCCATCAAGATGAATCAGGCATGGATCTCTGATGATGTTGGGGCCCCCAATTCCCGAGGTCACAGATTAGTTGCCCCATCTACTTCACTTTTCCCCTTTTAAACAGAAAATGGGGCCTCTTGAAAAATGTTTTTTTAAAAAGATTTTATTTCTTACTGCAATTTTTTATTCTCTTTTCCCCAAAAGTTTATTTTTCTGGTTTTTTTAAAGGGTTGGGGGGGGGAGGGAAATGTGAAAGACACAAAGGTTTTCCCCGAACTCAAGGGGATCCCAGAAACAAAGGGGATTTCCCCGCACTAAATATTTTAAACCCCACTAGGCGTCAAACCCAAATTTCAACCCAGGGTATGGGAGGAACTAGCAACTGAATTTATCCTGCACTGGTTTAAAAACCCTTTAAAGTTTTGGGGGGGTGAGCTTAATACAAACTTTGATCAAATAAATGTAAATAAGAGCCAGGGTTTTTATATTTTCCTTAGCAGTAAAAGCATTTCCAATATTCCTATATAGCTTGAGGTTTTACTTAGTCCCCCTTTTGTGTGCCATTTATATTTGGAAATTTGTTTATTTTAAAATTTCCTTTTTAGTGTGCCCCTATGCTTTTTTTTTCCCCAATATATTTTAAAATGGAAAAAGCCAACCCTTTTTGTTTTGTAGTTTCATTTTTAGATTGGCCAAAACTCATTGGCTTGTGCACACAAATGCCCCCTTTTAAACCGTGCAGGATAATTCAGTTGCTTGTTCCTACCATACCCTTTAAGTTGCAGTCCTGGATTTACGCCTAGTGAGGTTTTTAAAAATTTTGGTAGGGGCTCACCCTGCTCGGGGTCCCCTTGACGTTTTGGGAGGTAGCTTAATAAATCTTTGAAACAAATAAATGTTTTAAAATAAGAGTCCCAGGTTTTTCCCTATTTTTTTAGCAGTTTGGGATTTCCCATATTCCTATATAGGCTTGAGGTTTTTCTTAGTCTTAGTGTGCCCCTGTATTTGTATTTGATGTATATATTCCTTTTCAGTGTGCACCTATGCTTGTGTTTTTTCCAAAATATTTTATAAGGCAACCAAAGTAGGGTTTTTTAGTTCATTTGAAAATTGGCGATCTCATTGGCTTGCGCACAAAGCTGCCTCTTTTAAACCCTTTCAGGATAAAATTTAGTTGCTAGTTCCCACCATACCCTGAAGTTGCAGTCCTTTGGGTTGACGCCTTTGTGAGGTAAAATATTTTGTGTTTGGGATTCACCTTTCTCTGGGGGGCCCCTTGACGTTTTGGGAGGTTTTGGGTTAATACAAACTTTGTCAAATACTGTTTTTCTAAAAGTTCCCCGGTTTTTCCCAAATTTTTTTAGCATTTAATTCCCTTTCCAATTTCCCATATAGCTTGAGGGTTTTAACTTGTCTTTAGTTTGCCACTGATATTTGTATTAGATGTATAAATTCCTTTTCAGTTTTGCACCTATGCTTGGTTTTTCCCCAATATATTTTAAAAGGGGCAGAGCCAACGTTTTTGTTTTTTAAATTCATTTTAGATTGGCGATTCATTGGGGTTGCTGCACACAGCTGCCCCTTTTTAAAAAACCCGTGCAGGATAATTTTAGTTGCCCAGTTCCTACCATACCCTGAAGTTGCAGTCTGGATTGAAAGCCTTTTGAGGGGAATATAAATTTTTTGTAGGGACTCACCTTCTCTGGGATCCCCTTTACGGTTTTTGGGGGGTGAAACTTAAAAACAATCTTTGATCAAAAATTCTGTAAACTAAGGTCCCCGGTTTTTTATTTTTTCCCTTTCAGTTTTTGCATTTTCCAAAATTCCTATAAGCTTTTAGGGGTTTTTCTTAGTTTTAGTGTGGCCCCTGATATTTGTAAAATTGATGTTTAAAATGGTGGTTGGGAAAGGGCTCCTTTTTTCCGGGACTTTTAAAACTGGGGGTCATGCAATTTTTGGCCCCTCATTTTGTTGGGGCCCGGGGCAGGGAAATAAATTTTCCATTTAAACTTTAAAAAGGTGGTTGAAAGACTCCTTTTTTTCCCGGGACTTTTTTAATCTTTGGGGGGCATTCAAGGTTTGGGGGTTTATGTTTTTTGGGGGAGGGACAGGTTTTAGTCAAGTCCCTGAAACAAAATGGTGGTTGAAAGACTTTCCCTTTTTTCCCCCACTTTTGAATCTGTGGGGGCAGACCGGTTTTTAAAGGTCATTTGCGGTAAGGGCAGATATAGTCCAAAGTCCGTTCAAAAAAAAAATGGTGGTTTAAAGACTCCTTTTTTTTCCGGGCCCCTTTTTAAATTGGGGGGCAGCAGGTTTGGGGGTCAATTTCTGGTTTTTCCCGGGACAGGGATATTCAATGTCCGTTCAACTAAAATGGTGGTTGGGAAAAACCCTTTTTCCAGCATTTTTAAAAAACTGAGGGTCTGCAGGTTTGGGGGTCATTTCTTCGGGTTCCCGGACAGGGATATTCCCAAAGTCCAGTTTCAATAAGATGATGGTTTAAACATACGCTTTCCCGGGAATTTTTAAATTTGGGTGATGCCCGGTTTTTAAAGGGGCATGCTTTGGTACAAGACAGGGATAGGGGGAATGTTTTTTTTTTTTTTTTTTCTGTGGCTTTTATAACCTTTAAATGTGTTGCCTAAGATGTAGCACGAAACCCCTTTGACGTTTTGGATTTTAATTCCCGCTTCTTTCCCGCCCTTTTTTGGGGGGTAAGAATGAAGGGGGTTGTTGCTCCCCCCATAGACTTTTAAAGGCAAACGCTCATAATCGGGCTGTCATAAACGACATCTTGTGATGATTTGGGGGCCCACTAATGACCATCGACCGATGTCGATGGGCCCAAAGCCCAAACCTCAACACAAATGCCAACCTGTTTGGGTTTCTTCCGTCTTAGGGAAAAAAGAAGCAGAGAAAAGGAAAAGGGAGAGCAGTTCTGTAACCTAGAGAAAAAATGTGTTTAAACAGAGCGATAAAAAATATTTGGAAAAAATTTTTCATTTCCATTTCCCTTTCATGTTTAAAAATAATCTTTTGAGTGAGGGGAAATCCTTTTTCCTTTAAAATCCATGATGTTTTAGTTATTGTTCAACATAACATTGGAACCTCTGGCTGTTTAATTGACAAAAAACTGGTTTAAAAATTTTTGGGGATTTTGAGTGGGGAAAAATGGAGGTAAAAAATGACTTGTTTTGTGGACGACATGTTTATTTTTCTGGACAATCCATCTGAGCACTTGAGTATTGTATTGAGAATCCTAGATACCAATGGTGGTTTCTCGGGGTATGTAATGAATTGAGACAAATGCCAGCTTTTATTCTGTTGTGGAAGTGTTCACCTCACATCTTACATACTTGGGAATCAAGACAAGTGTAAGATCCTTTTTGATATATACCCTGAATTAAAGGGGGCCCTTTTTAAAAGGGAAAGGGAATAGAGGAGTTAGAAAGGTGGAAGAAACTACCTTTTGTCAAGTTGAATTGTTTTAAACTTTTTGAGCCCTGTAAGTTTTTAAAATCAGTTTTCAAAAATACTGGTTCTATTGAAGCATCAAGGCCCAAGATGGCCCAATTTTTTCAAAAATTCGGGTTTGGGACTTCCCCCCGAATTTTTTTGACAAAAATTTGTTTTGGACCGAAATTTCTTCGGCAAAAATAATTTACGTTAAAAAAAAAAGCTATTTTCCAAACTTCCCCGAGCCCGCCCGGGTGCTTAAACGTTTTTGCCATGCTTAAATATGCCCAAAGGGGGCTTGGTTTGGGCTTCAACAATTTGTGTTTTTGTAAAACACGCACAAGACTGCCCCCCGCTCCCTTTGAATCCTTCACTATAAAATTCCCCGGGCACTTAAAAGGGGAAAACTGACCAAAAAAAAAATCAAGCGGGAATTAACCTGATAAAGTCATGCTAGCGAAAGCGGGAAAAAAACCCAAACGAAGCTCAGGTGGCAACATTAGGAAAAAAGTGTGGAAAGGGGAAAGCGGCATCCCAAAGCAGCATGAGGCAAACAGTGGGACAATGACATTCCCGGGGGCGGGGAAAACCCGTATTAGGCCACAGAGTGGCCCCAATCACACCGTTTGGGGGTCAAGGCAAACAGCAGCATTAGGTCAGCAGTGGCACAATGACATCTCGGAGGCTGCAAAACAGTAATAATGATCCACAGAGTGGCACAATCACACAGAGTGGAGGTCACGGCGGCAGCAAAATTTATAGTTCAGACAGTTGCACAATGGCATATCTGGAGAGTGGCAAAACAGTATTAGGCCACAGAAGTGGCACAATCACATCATACAGTGTGGATGTCACGCGGCAGCAAGTATGAGGTCAGGACATTCAGTTGCACAATGACATTAAGGAGGCGCAAAACAGATATTATAGGCCACAGAGTGGCACAATGATACCTGTGAGGTCCACGGCAGCAGCAAGTATGAGGTTCAGACAGTGGCACAATGACAACATGTTGAGGGCACGACAGGAATCACATCAGCAGCATGAGGTCAGAGAGTGTGCACAATGGACAATCTGCAGAGGTGGCAAAATAGTATTAGGCCACAGACGGCACAATGACTGAAGCGGAAGTCACTGCGGCAGCAGCATGATCATGCAGTGGCCCAATGACAGAGGAGTGGAGGTTATACAGGAGCAACAGCATGAGGTCAGAGAGTGGCACAATGACATTCTGAGGTGGCAAAAACAGTACCAGGCCGCAGAGTGGCACAATGACACAGTGGTAATGTCACGACAGCACACAGCAACAGGCCAGCACAGCATGAGCACATAGAGTGGCACAATGACAAGTGTTGAGGTGGTTGGCAATAACAGTTCCCTGGTAAAGACGCGAGGATAATAGGCAGATGGAGAAACTATCAGCAGATGTGTATGCATCATGCTGGTGGCGCAGTCAGAATAGTGGCTGAGGCAGGTATTGAAACCCCAGAACTGACCGCCTAAGGCATTGGTGTGTGGAAATCCTGGCCAAGATCCACGCCTGATTCATCCTTGACAAAGGCAGATCGTTCTCAACATTTCCCCCGTGGACAATGCTGTTTCTCCATGGGGTAACTGATGGCCCCCGCGCGCACTGAACATCCCGCTTCTGATGCCACAACAACTGTCCGGGCAGGACAGCATCTCCACTGTCAAACTCGCCAAGTTGTCGGCCACACATCCAGTTTGTGGCTGCCCAGTATGTCCCAGCTATCTTCTAACTGGGTGCAAGTGCCTGTCCAAGTAGGCCACAACCTGTTTGGTTCAGGAATGCTCCATGTCCTGCTGCTGCTGCTGCTGCTGGTTACTGCCCTCCTCAATATGCGGGAGAAGGAACAGCTCATTAGTGACTCCGACTCCCAGACTTAGGTTTACTGCTGATGGAGCTGGTACTCGCTCCTACCCCCCCACCTTCCCCCAACAAGCCCGCGGCAGTAGTCACGTGACCTGAGGAACCCCCCGGTCAGACCTGTCAGAGGAGGGACGATTCCGGCACATAGGCAGCGGCCGAATGATACGAGGATTTCCCTATAGTAATTTTAGTTTGTCTTCCCTCTCATAGCTGGGTAAAAAGGCTCCGCATTTTGGACCTGTACGAGGGTCCCATAGGGTGGAGATCCAGAAGTCATCCCTCTGCCTGATGCTACTAATCGCTGTCATCTCAGCCAGGCAAATAAGCATGCTGCGTGACTTCTGCACAAGTACTCCGATGGGCTCCCTGCCTCCATTTCCACTGTAATACCTGCCACGGTGCTTGGATCATCTTGCCCTCGTCTTCCCTCATCACCATCCACCTCCTCCAGCTGCTCCTGCTCCTCCTCTCTTGTCACCTTGTGTAGAAAATGCAACTCATTTCACACCAGACAATGCTTCTGCTCCAATGTCCTATCCTCCTCCTCCTCCTCCTCCTTCCTCCATTTTCAGTCCCCACCAGACTCATGTGGCACGAGATGTAGTCGCCACACTCCATTCCCCTGCCCATACAGATTTTTTCAGCATCTGTTCCAGACATGAAGGCAGTGGTAATGACGTTATTCATCCCGTAGTCCTGGCGACTGACCAAATAACGTGGCCCTCCTCGAATGGCCTACAACAAACGGCAAGTGTCACGCATGAGCTGCCACAGGCTGACATCAAGTTACACAGTGGAGTACTTTCTGTCCTGCCTGGAACATCAAATAAAACGTTAATGGCTTTCTCTCTGTTCATACAGTCCGTCCAACATGTGCAGGCCAGGAATTCCAGCGGGTGGAAAACATCGCATAACAAGGAGCGTTGTTGGGGGGGAGGCCGTTCTGCCTGCATACTCCGAGGAGTGTGAGTTCCTGGCTTTGTACGAATGAATAAAGTGCATGCACAGTTTACCTGCCATTTTCAAGAATGTTCTTAAGTTCGAGTGGAAGACTTCAGGAACCTTTTTAACAAACCAGATTGACCACTGCCCATGCAGGGCGCATGGACCATCCCTCCTCGGCAGCGGTCGGCACACACCATGTTCCTCTCCATTGTCTGTCACCATGGTTGCCGATTTGCAGTTGGCGCGGAGAAAGCCACACATTCGAATTCTTGCTGCATGTACGCGGAACATTCCTCCCCAGTGTGACCTTCGTTCGCCGAGGCAAGCTAGTTAGAACTGCGTGACCAACCCGCTGTGCCCTACAACATGTGGTATGATGAGCAGTACTGTGGATGCTTAATGTGGTGTGTGTGGAGAGGAGGAGGCGGCATTGCGCAGGATGCATCAGTTTGAAACAACGGTGAGGAGAAAGTCGGCTCTCCTGTCCAAGTTGTTGGTGTGCTGGGCATTGAAGCACATTCACCCATTGGGCCGTAAAGGACATGTACTGGCCCTGACCTTAAGTTACATCACCAGACGTCCGCGCTGCGCCGTGTACCTTAGGTGCGCGCAAAGACCGTATAGATCTCAAGGACTGACCCACTTTCTGTTCTTACTATTTATGAAGTGCTGGAACTGGCCTTTTTGGAAAAGAAATTACGCTTGGAACTCTCCTATCTCGCTCTGCACAAGCCAATATTCTCTGAATGTGGTCAGAGTCCACCATATTGGAAATGGAGGAACAGCAGTACCAACATACTTGGAACAGGAGCACGGTCAGCTGCTGCACCTTAGGATGTTGGGAACCATACTGTTGTCTCTTACAATCGCCTCTCTGAACGACTGCTGAGCGCCATTGAGTAGCGAGGATCAGGAGCATCTGTGACCGGGAGAATGATGTCAAAGAGAAACAGCTGCCTTCTGCAGAGGTGGTGGAAGCCTTGACTGCTGAAATGGCATGCGTGCCACTGGCCGCTGCAGCTAGCTGCAGCGGCAGGATGACCCACCACATCATAGCACGTTTCTCCCAGCCACCGGAAGGGTGACGCTGCATGTGTTACGCAGGGCCGTTGTGCCAACGTTAAGCTCCCTGGCCACGCTTTCACTTTCAGCCCACAAGATCTACATATACACCATATTTCCGTGCTCCTCCGGTGTCTTAGCAAAGAACTTCCACACCGCCGAGAAGCTGAATTTACCGCCAACGCTCCGCACATGAGTGACGACACCGCCGCTGCCTCGCTGAGCCCACTCGTGCCGCTACTGTCTTGGTGACCTGCGAAGCGGGTTTTCTACCCCGTTGCCGCTGGCTCCCGACCTCCACACCTTGCTGCTACCCTGCTGACTCACGGCCACACAACCTACTGCGGCTGCGCCGCTGCCTGACCGCAAGACTTGACGCCTCTCACCTGACGATGATGAAGCCCTGTGCTTCACCGGCTCCCCAAGTTGCTGTCGCTACACATCATCATCTATTTGTGTTTCATCGTCACTTACTGTCCTCATCAACCTGTCTTGGTAAGCCGAGGCTGACCTCTCACCACATGACCTCCCATGCATCTCAAACACTCCACTCTATACATTTCCGCCTAACTTCAAGAAGCTGGGAATATTGTCCCCCATTTCTTCGCTGCCACGTAGCGCTGACTGCCCTCCTCAAATCGTTCATCCTCGCTATAAAGTGGCGCAGAGTCCCAGACCACATAGTAGATCCCATCCCGGCTGAGGGAACTGGATGTGACCGAGGCGGGCTGAGGACAGGTGAGGGCCGCTGACGCTCTCCGCTCCCGGGCCATGCCAACTAAGTGTAGTTGTCTGAGGTTTCCCACCGACTCTTGGCTGTGTTGTCAGATGTCAACTGGGAAGAAGAGATGACCTAGTCAACCAATCAAGAACCCTTGGGTTGCTGAACAACACACCGGCCGACTATATGACAGCGGAAGTTGTGGCCTCACGAGTGACCCCTGATGAGACGTCCCTTGCTGTGCTGCTACCATGGGCCCGTTTTCAGAAATGTATTGTGCCACTGCCACTCGCATTGCAGAGCCTGCCCCCTCTTATCTTCGACATACTGTTTGTTCTACAAATGTACAGACACTTTTGTAATTAGCCTTTGCTTGTGAATTAGGCTACCAAAAAAAATTATATATATATTTGGCTTTGAAAAAGACATTTATTTTTGGTCAGCACAGCAGGCAACACAACCTAATTAACCCCGGATGTAAATTGCGGCAATAGAAATGAGCCGAACTAACTAGTAGCGTGTTACAATTGCGTGTTTTCTACGCCACACAAAGAAGAGATACATTGTAATTAGCCTTTGCTTTTGAATTAGGGCTACCAAAAAAAAATAAAAATTAATATATATAATATAGTTGGCGTTGAAAAAGACTGTTTAATTTTTGTCAGACTCCAGCAAAACAACCTTAATTAACCCCTGGATGTAAATTGCGCCAAAGAATTGAGCCGCACCAACAAGTAGCTTTGTAGCGTGTTACAATGCTTTTTCTTCTACGCCACACAACAAGAGATACAGTTGTAATTAGCCTATGCATGTGAATACGGCTACCAAAAAAATATATATAAATTTGGCGTTAAAAAGACGGTTTTATTTTTGTCTGCACAGCACAAAAAACAACGCAAAATTAACGCCCTGGATGTAAATGCGCAATAGAATTGAGCCGCACAAACTAGTAGCTTTGTAGCTGTTACAATTGCGTGTATTTCTACGCCACACAACAAGAGATACCAGTTTGTAATTAGCCTTTGCCTTGTTAATTAGCGCTCCTAAAAAATATATATATATATGAGGCGTTGAAAGAAGGAAATACTGTTTATTTTGTCAGCACAGCAGCAAAACAACGCTTAATTAACCCCCTGGATGTAAATTGCTCAATAGAAATTGAGCCGCACAAACTAGTACGTGTTACAATTGCGGTGTTTTCTACGCCACACAACAAAATATACAGTTGTAATTAGCCTTTGCATGTGAATTATGCTAACAAAAAAATATATATATAGTTGTCGTTGAAAAAACGGTTTCATTTTTTGTCAGCACACCAGCAAAACAACGCATAAAAAACCCCTGGATGTAAATTGCGCCAAAGAAATGACCCCCACAAACTAGTAGCTTTGTTAGCGTGTTACAATAGCTGTTTCTACGCACAACCCAACAAGAGTAACATTTGTAATTAGCCTTTGCATGTGAATTAGGCTACCAAAAAGAAAAATATATATATTTGGCGTTGAAAAAGCACGGTTTATTTTTGTCAGCACACCAGCAAAACAACGCTAAATATTACCCCCTGATGTAAATTGCGCCAAAGAAATTGAGCCTCACAAACTAGTAGCGTGTTACAATTGGCTTGTTTTCTAACGCCACACAACAACAAGAGAAAACATTGTAAATTAGCCTTTGCTTGTGAATTAGGCTACAAAAAAATATATATATATTTTGCGTTGAAAAAGAACGTTTTATTTATGTCCAGCACACCACAAAACAACGCTTAATTAAACCCCTGTTGGATGTAAATTGCTCCGAAAGAATTGAGCCGCACAAACTATGTAGTTTGTAGCGTATACAATTCCGTGTTAACTACGCCACACAACAAGAGATACAGTTTGTAATAAGCCTTTGGCTTGTGAATTAAGGCTACCAAAAAAAATATATAATATTTAGCGTTGAAAAAGAAAACGGTTTATTTTTTTGTCAGCACACCAGCCAAACAACGCTTAAATTAACCCCCCTGAATGTAAATTGGCGCAATAAATTCAGCAGCCAAAAATGAAGTGTTTATTTGTATTTTAAAACGCTGTTCTTTAAATGAATACAACCAGGAACTCTACGGCTAGATCCCACTTGTGATATTGAATGTATATGCAGGCTGCATGGACGCACACTGGATTTCAGATCCAATAACCCCAAAAAAACAGAAATAAACATTCAGAGAAACAGTCTCTGAGACAAGCTGAGCACACACCCCCACAGAAATCGCTGTATAAAAAATCAGTTCTTCCAGAAAGCAGCTATCACCCGCAGCAGCACTTCCTATCAGACAGTGAAGGAGTGTGAGCTCCCCAGCGCGCGCTCTGGTCTTCTATGATTCGCGTGACACGACACAGAATCCCGCCAGTCTCTGATGGGCTTCATCTCCGCACATGTCATGCTGGCTATGCCCTTCTCTTCTCCCAGAGTGCTTTGCCCCATTTACGCCATGTGCTCTCAGCAATTTTAACAATCAAAAGCACACTTCGATCACTAAGCCCGAAGTACCCTCGAAAGTTGCGACTTTCGTTCCGAACCGAAGTTTTCCTGAAAATTCAAAAACAATTCCAATTCTTAGAATCAATTCGCCCATCTCTAATCAAGGCATAAGTCAATTATGAAAGGCATTCAATGTCTTAGAACAACAAGAGAGCACATATTGCAGAAAATAAATTAACCTTACAATGGGGGCATACAGCTGCATAGTATTAGGATTTACAATCTTATGGCTTTGTGGAAACAGGTCAGGGACTGGTTAAATTGAAATGAGAATGATTTCTGGTTCCAGCACATGTGTTAAATTGCAGGTGCTAGATGGTGTATATTGTGGATAACTGGAGTAGTTGTGAGGTGTGGTGCAGCAACAATTAACTAACTGACAGAAAACAGAAGCTCCAGGGTAACTTTAGGCTTTTACTCATGGCACTGCTACTTGTGAACATTACATTTCTCCTGGGCATGACATATGGCAGCAGTACACATCTCCTATACAATTAAACTTTTTCTGAAGAACTCACTCTCTGTCAACCTCACTCTCTAAGTGGGTAACTCTACACTTTTGATCCCAACCTCTACAGTAGCCTCTCTATGCGTCTTCCTCTTTGGGATTTTGGATATGCCTAAGGGCCACTCTTCAGACCTCTTGGTACGCTACCCAAGATTGACTAACTGGGTTTACTCTCTCTGAGGTCTACAGAGTCGGGGCAATTCTCACCTGTGCTCCCCACCTGTACTTCCGGGATCCAATTCCCTACTGCTTCTATCCACCAAATAAAGTTGATTCCAGCATCATGTGTTGTACAAACCAAAAAATACCTTTATTATAACTTCATCATTTAAAAGTTGTGTACAGCCATGTTGAAAAAAATGCTTGGAGAACCATACGCTTACACATTTCAGACACATACTGCCCTTGTTCACAGCATGGTGGATGTAACTCCTACAAGTGAATTTAAAAGCATCCTAAAAGGCTGGTCACACCCAGACCAAAAGGATGGTAAGCTGAGGAGTTCACATATTTAACCCTATATCCTCCATATAGCGGGAACAACTTATTTGTGTGCATAGGACAACCCCTTTTTTATTTGTTTATAAGATATTTTAAATATGCAACAAGTTGTCCCTCTCAGTTCGTACACACAAATCTAAATGTGTCTCTTATCCCTTCTCTTTTATATGTATCTAACGGCATTAATGCATTATACACCTTAAAGCAATCAACATATAAAACAAATGCCTCCATGCTATATTATAGGGTTTGTTTTACGCACACAAATACGGTGTCCCTGCAATATGGAGGGCATAGGGTTAAATATGTGAACTCCTTAGCTTACCATCCTTCAGGTCTGGTTGTGACTAGCCTTTTAGGTTGCATTTATATTCACCTGTAGGATTTAGATCTGACATCCTTTGAACAAGGGCAGTATATGTCTGAAACGTTTAAGTGTGTGGTTCTCCTTAGATTTTTTTCTACATGGCTCTACAAAACTTTTAATTATGAAGTTATAATAAAGATATTTTTTGGTTTTCAAAATGCATGGTGCTGGTTTCAACTTTATATTTGGTGATATTGTCAGCTGTTTCACCTGCAGTAGTTCCAGCCACATTTCTGTGGATTATACCCGTGGACGCTATTTTGGAGGGGTGAGCAGCATTATTTTCTCATGTTTTCTTCTGCTTACTAGACTATCAGTGAGTTAAGTGCCCACCCCAGCCTGCCCTACCTATTGCCAGCAGATAGGTAGGGTTCCCCTTTTGTTTCTGCTCATAATTGATACTATATACACACACTAAACAAAACTTGGGACAGGAACTAGAGCTGACAGACTTGACTGCTTGCCCAGCAGCACTGTCTCCCACCCTAAACTCAGTTAACTCCTTGTGCTACCCCCAGAGGTAGTAATCCCAGGGTCATCAGCTTCTTGCAGTAGAAGTAGCCAAGCTCCTGGCAACAGATATGTCATCTCTGGAAGCTACTGTGATGGCTACACTAAGCACATTACAGGCAGAGGTTTCACCTCAACTTCTCCGATAATGGAGCTAGAGCAAAGAGTGAGCAGACTTGAAGATGGCATACTTGAGGCGCTGAGCACTCATCAGAGGCTTGTGATGAAAAATCACTACAAGATAAGCTTTAGGATCTGGAGAACATGAGAGTGAAAGCACAGATTTACATCAGTTTGCTTTGAGAGACAGCCTCTGATATGCCTACAGACATTCCGAATATGCTAAGGCTATAAGAAACTCTAAAAGTGTAACAGGCACAGAGAATTGGCCCTGATAGACCATCTATACAGAAAGAAGAGCATATCAAATAATGGCCAGTTGTTGTTCATTACCTGGACTATGCAGAAAACAAAAAAGTTATGCTTTTAAATGAATACTGTGAAAGCAAGAACCAACTATGCTTCGAGGGTAAGTAGTTATTAACACTAGAGGACTACTTTGCTGACGTATCAATGAAGAGATGTTCATTTTCTGCAATATGTTTTAAACCTAATTCAAAAGCAGATTTGTTTTAACCTACAGTTTCCTGCTATACTAAAGATTTTTTTCCAGAAAATGTGAAACCTGTGATTTGCCAAACACCATAGGAGGCTGTATAGTATTAGTATAGTTACAGCTCCACAGACACATCATGATTATAGTAACACACAGGGTCACTGCTGTCACATCTATCTGTGTAGAGGGGCAGGAGGAAGCAGGCACACACAGGGTTTAATCCAGGGAGCAGGGCCACAGAAGCCAGAGACCTCCCCCCCCTCCACTACAGAAGCATTCTGTGAGGGAGGGGCTCTCTGCTCAGACCTGTAATTCAGAGGATGATGATCATACAGACCTGACAGCCATGAGATAAGGAAACAACAGGTCTGCTGCTATAGAGATTTGAGAAGCTGATGTAATCCTACTAACAGGGCTTTCTCAAAATCAGTAGGACATTTGTGATGAACATATATTGCAAAGCTGCTTGTTTTTTAAGGATCTTTTAATTAAAACCCAATCATTGTAGCGAGACAACCCCTTTAAAGATGAAGATATATAGTTCAATAGAGAACTACAGGAAGAAGAGATAACACAGGTTATTATTGGATTACTTTTGGGAAAGGGCCTGATGGCTTTTCTGCGTTCTTTAAGGTTACTATAGTCAAAAATTACCCCTCTGTTGACAGATGTTTTTGTTGAAGTTCTTAAAAATAATACAAAGCCATCATCTGAAAACACTGTGGTTTGGAGATAAGTGAAGGATTGGATTAATAATTATTGTATGTTTTCTAGTATTTGAGATAGAGAGTCAATTTGTGTGTCCCTGGAATCTTACTGCATTCCACACAGTGTGGTCAGCTTCTGCCTTTACATCAGACATAGTATAATTTTGAGAGATACATTGGCCATGTGTAGGCATATTAGTAAAATGTATGAGGCCTGTGTTTTTGTCGCAATACATGTCTCTCTGGTCTTTGCCTACTTTGTCACAGGGTAAACAAACTTTCCCATGGATAGAAACAAAAAGGGATATTGACATTGAGAGACATATTGAAGATGCCTGAAGGGAAATTAATGAAATGGGAAGACATTGAAAATATTTTTCATCTTGAGTCACAACATAGTCTACAATTTTTGCAGGTTAAATATTTTTGTAAATCAGAAGTAGATAATTTACAAACATTGGGAGAACCTGAAGACTTTGTAGACTTGGTTCAAAAAAGGGGAGAAAATAGAATGTTATAAAAAATCTAATTCAGCTTACATAAATGTAGGTCGGAAGTTCTAGTGGCTTCCATCTTTAAAAAGTGGGAAGTGGACATTCAGGATAATAATTTATTGGGGGAAGACACTGAGGGGGTTTAATATGGTTAGATTTGTCACTATTAATGAACAATGAAGAGTTGCTTTTTAGAATTGCTAGTACTGGAAATTGGGTCCAAAATGTGGATTAACAAAGTCTGACTAATTACATTGTCTGTGGGAATGCCCAGAAATTGAAAAATTCTGGCAATCCATTGTAGGCTATTTAAATTATATATGGGGTATTAAAATTCAGTTTGAACTGAATTTTAATACCCCAAGAAAACACCAAAAGGAGGGTTCAACTATGACTTTAGTGGCACAAAAAGGAATTCACATTGTGCTATTAGTAGCAAAAAAATGTATGTTAAGACACTGGATTCAGGACCAAACATCAGATTTGAGTGAGGTCAAGACTATTTTGAAGCAAATGTTTTATTTGGAAAAGTTAGATGCAAAGCAATGCAAAGGAAAGTCTACAAGCTGGGGTGTGGTCTGGACTTGCATGACGGCAGCATCTTAATCTGAGAGCTTCAGGAAGAATATCCTAACCCGGCACAACTAATCCCTTCTAGCACCCTAATTCTGGGTCTAATTAGTGGCAGAGGTTGCTGTGCTTCCCTTCTGCTTCCAGTGAAGACCTGTTTTGCCTTTAGCACCAAGGAGGAGGACATTTTTTACCTGGCTTCTGGCAGTGGAAAAGGAGGTAGACTGAAAATCTAACCAGCAGCTCCATTCACTTCCCTTCATGGTCCCTCCCCCTACCTCAGCAACTGGTCTACACTGGGACTTATTCTCTCTGGCTCCTGGATCCTCTCTGCATTTTTGCTGTGTCCGTTGAGTTGTGTGACTATTAGTGAGGCCCATATTAGAAGAGATCACGTGCACAAGGATACCGGTAACATCTTTATGCACAGGGACTATGCGGCTGATATATGAATATCTCTGTACTAGCCGCACACCTACTTAGTCGAACCAGAAAAAAGTCTGATCCTTTTCCTGCAAACCCTGTACCGGTTAGCTGGAACTCACTTTAGTGACCAGGCCATGGAGACATCATGGAAACAACCAGCTGAAGACTGCGAGGCTACACTGCAGATCCACTGAGATGCGGTGTCGCTACTAAGACAGACCCACAGATTCTCGTTTCACTACGCCACATGATTGGTTCCTTTATTATTTCTGGGAATAGGTCTGTCTGGCTTCCACTACTACCTACCATCCTGGTGAGTGCCATCTGCATTTCTACACATTTGGCGGTTGAACACTCTAAATACAAATAGGGCACACATCATCTGGACCTTGCCCTTTTCCTCTTGCTATCACCAATACTGTATAGAGGTCTGCAGAGTGTTGATTCCTTCACTTAAATCTCTTGAAGACCCAAGTGGGGATCACACACAAATCTCTTTACAGTTAATTCTACCCTGGATTTTGTTATCCGGACCACTCTATTTCTTTATCACATAATTCGCCTGTGCTACTCCAGCAGAGGAGAGTACAATACACCATCTTCATTTCTGTAGCTTTACTCAAATATATATATAAAAAAAATTAGAACAGCAGCACCCACTCTCTACTATATTGCTCTTATATTTCTACAATTAACTCCTACAAGATGGGAGGTACCTTGAAGAAAACAAAAAAGCAGAAACCTACTAAGCTCACAGAATTATTCCAACTTCCCCTCCCCCTCTCATTTTCAGGAGGGGGAAAGCCGTGTACCATCTCCCTCTCTATCTTCTCATGTCCCAGATTCTATAGATCTGGAAAACCAAGATCCACTGGACTTAACTCATCTTAATGAACAGTCCATACAAAGAATGCTCTCCTCTTTTAGAGAAACATTACAAACTGATGATTGGGGACTTCTGGTAAGACATCCAAGCTCTGGTTGTCAGAACTGAACATGTTGAAAGAAAAATGACTGAATTCACTATATCCCACAACCTTCTCATCAACACAAATTTAGACCTTGAAGAAGAGGTCCTAAAATTATTTGACAAAGTCTTAGACCTTGAAGATTGCTCAAGATGCAATAGTATTCAGGATTCCAGAGTCTGTCGCTACAGAATTACTCCCCCAGTTTCTTATAGACTTGATGTCTAATGTTCTCCCTGAGGCATCAAATTTGGATCTCACAGTGGATCCCTAAGCCTAAAAATATTGCTCCCTCCCTTCCTAGAGATGTGATAGCAAAAATATATTTTTTTTCCAACCCAAAGAAAATTTTCTCAAAGCTATAAGAAAGACTGTGGATCTTCCAGATAGATGAAACAATATTTCTATACACCCTGATCTCTTGGGGATGCAGGGGCGGGGGGAGGGGTGGAATTAAGCTTAAAAGTAAAGAATTTTCTCTGTTCATGAATATTCTCAGAGATAATGAGATCACATTCCACTGGAGAATCCACGTGAAACACACTGTCACCCAAGACCATGTTTCCACCATATGTTTCACTGCTGAAAGATCTTTTACAGGCTTGGGATTTGTCTCACAACTCCACCCAACACTCCTCCCAGAATAAAAAAAAAGAGACAGAACAGAAATAATAATTCCTATTTGGTTGGAGAAACAGCGAAAATCCAGATCTGGTCTAATCGATTGACGTCATTTGATATTCTCTCTGGTTAGACCTAGAGTATGTATCCTTTTTTGTGTTATGATTGTTTTTTGCAGGTTTGTGTGAGCAAAATCTACAAGCAGTTTTTGTCACGTCAAGGGAGGTACAGTGAGCCCTGACTGAAACCCAGCCCACTGTCCCTGCCTACTTGACGTGCTGCCCTAGATGGCAGACGGCAACTGGGCGACAGTCCCTGTGCTACTAGAGTGCTGGGGCCTTTCGGAGGAAGAATAGTCAGACAGTCCGGGTCAGAACCAAATCAGGAATGCCAAGCCACAAATCAGAACCAGAGGGATAAACGTAAACAAGCCGAGGTCAAAACACGAACGAGAGCGAGGTACAAAAACGGAGAGCAAGACAGGAAAACAAGCCGAGGTCTGGTACACGGATAAGAAAAACACAATATAAAGCACAAGTAACACAAGGCAGCCAGGAAATATCACAGGCGCAGCACTCAGCAAGCAGGGAGTTTAAATGTACTTCCCGGATACCGCCCCTGCAGCTGATTGGAGCGGCCTCCGGGTCCTCCCATTGGCTGGTGCGACACGCCCCCTGTCAAGAGTGGCTGGGCATCTGTCACTCACACAGTTCCCAGCAGACTGTCTATCAGGGTGGGGTCGCTGATCAGCTGCTACAGACTCTTGCTCCCTGCAAACTGAGCGCTGCCTAGCCCTGACAGTTTTATTAAAGAAATGAAAGGCTTTTATTGTAGATGTTGTAGAAATTAAGTCAATTTTAGAACCTTTTAAGTTCACCAAATACTATTCTGGATATTGTATGCACACGTTATGTGGTCATGGTTACATTACCTAGTCAGAGTTGATTACTTGTTATTTTAAATATACATAAAAAAATATGAAAAAGGTCAAATAGAACAGTGTTTAGGTTACATTGGAAACAGTTGGAACTCTTTTATGACTATTTTATTACATCCAACTGCTCATTCATATATGTATTATTGTTAGAGATGGGCGAATTTCTCAAAAATTCGGTTCGCCGACTTCGCCGGATTTTCCGACAAAATCTGTTACGTCCTGAATTACATCGGGACGAATCGCGTTAAAAAACAGCTATTTCCTGGCTGCATAGAGCATAGTAGGGTGCTGTAGAACATTGTGCAATGCTTAAATATGCAGAGGGAGCTTGGTTTGGTCTTCATTAGAGATGAGCGAATCGATTCTAATGAAGTGGAATTCGTTTAGAATTTCAGGAAAACTTCGATTCTGAACGAAGTCGAAGTTTGGGGTAATTCGCGGGAACGAAGCGTGCTTTTGATTGATAAAATGGCTGCGAGCACATAACGTTACATGGGGCAAAGAAGTCTGGGAGGAAGAAAGGCATAGCCTGCATGATATGTGCAGAGATGAAGCCAATCAGAGACCGGCGGGATTCTGTGACGTCATCGCACTATATAAGTCCGGGCGCGACGATGGCAGCTCATACTGCTCTCACTGTACTGTGTAGGGAAGGTGCTGCCGCGGCTGCTTATGATATCTCATACTAAAGAACTAACTTTTATACAGCGATTTTTGGGGTGTGTCACAGCTTGTCTCAGAGACTGCTTCTCTTACGTTCTAATTCTGATTTTGTGGGGTATTGGAACTGAAGTCCAGTGTGCGTCCAATGCAGCTGCATATACATTTTAATGCTATCTGCTCAGTTCTTCAGCACATTGAATATCCAAGGGTTATCTAAGCCCGTTCCTGTTGTATTCAGTTAAAGAAACAGCGTTTTTACAATCCAAATACCACTTAATTTTTGGTTGCTCATTTCTTTTGCGCAATTTAGATCCAGGTCTTAATTAAGTGTTGTTTTGCTGTTGTGGTCACTAAAAGAAACGTTCCTTTTCACCGCCAAAGAAGAAATTTAGGCTGTAGCATAATTCATATCCGAAAGTTAATTACAAGTTTTTCTGTTCCATAAAATACATGCCTTTTTTACAGGCTACAAAGCTGGTAATTGTTGGCAGCATATTTCTTTTGCGCAATTTTCATCCAAGGGTTAGCTAAGTATTTTTCTGCAGTTGTATTCATTAAAATAAACATTCCTTTTCACTGCCAAAGAAGAAATTTAGTCTGTAGCATAATTCATTTCTGAAGGTTAATTACGAGTTTTTCTGTTGTTGTGTTCCGTAAAATACACGCCGTTTTAACACACTACAAAGCTGGTAATTGTTAGCAGCATATTTCTGTTGTGCAATTTACATCCAAGGGTTAACTAAGTATTTTTCTGCAGTTGTATTCATTAAAATAAATGTTCCTTTTCACCGCCAAAGAAGAAATTTAGGCTGTAGCATAATTCATATCCGAAGGTTAATTAAGCCTGTTCAGTAAAATACACAGTTTTTTTAAACGGCACATACAAGTAAATTTTTGATGTCCATTTGTGGAGCGCAATTTATATCCAAGGGTTACCCAAGCTTGTTATTGGGTTCAAATGGAGTCAAATACAGGGTGTGTATTTATCATATACAGATATCTTCATCAAACAGTGTCTGTACATTTTAGAACAAACAGTATGTCAGACAGAGAGCTGGTAGGCTCTTCAGATGCGAGGCCCAGATCGCAGCAAAGCAAGGGGACGTCGCAGCAGGGGTCACTCGGTGAGGCCACAACTGCCGCTGTCACCTAGCGGCCGTGTGCTGACCAGCAACTCAAGTGTTCTTGATTGGTTGACTAGGTCATCCACTTCCTCCCAGATGACATCTGACAACCCCAGCCAAGAGTCGGTGGGAATGTCAGACAACCCCTAGTTGGCATGGCCCGGGAGCGGGTCAGCGGCCCTCATCTGACCTCAACCCGCCTCTGTCCCATCCGGTTCCCTCAGCCAGAGATCTACTATGTGGTCTGGGCTCAGCGCCACTATATAGCGAGGATGAACAATTTGAGGAGGGCAGTCAGCAGCTACTTGGCAGCGAAGAAATGGGGCCAATATCCTCTGCTTCTTGCAGTAGGCGGCAAAGTATAGATGTGGAGAGTGGCATGGGAGGTCATGTTGTGAGGGGTCAGCCTCTGCATACCAAGACCGGTGATGAGGACAGCAGTGACGATGAAACACAAATCGATGATGATGTAGCCGACCGCACTTGGGAGCCGGGTGAAGCAAGGGCTTCATCATCGTCAGGAGAAGAGGGTGTCAGCTTGCGCGTCAGGCACCGGCACAGCCAGCAAGTGGGATGTGTGGCCGTGAGTCAGCAGGGTAGCAGCAGTGTGAGGTCGGGAGCCAAGCGGCCACGGGGTAGAAAACCCGCTTTGAAGGTCAAAGAAAGTAGCGTCACAGGGGCTCAGCGAGGCAGCGGCGGCAGTAAAATTAGATACGTGGCGGTGTGGCAGTTCTTTGCTAAGACACCGGAGGAGCCGAATATGGGTATATGTAGAATCTGTGGGCAGAAAGTGAAGCGTGGCCAGGGAGCTAACGTTAGCACCACGGCCCTGCGTCAACACATACACCATCCAGTGGCCTGGGAGAAACGTGTCTCAGATTTGGTGGTCCATCCTGCCGCCTAAGCAACAGCAGCAGCAGCAGCGCCCAGTGGCACGCATGCCATTGCAGCCAGTCAAGGCTCCACCACCTCTGCAGAATGGAGCTGTTTCTCTTTGCCATCATCTCCCGGTCCAGATGCTCCTGCTCCTCGCTACTCATGGCACCAGCAGTCGTTCAGCGAGGCAAACGCAAAGAGACAACAGTTTGCGTCCAACAATCCTAAGGTGCAGAAGCTGTCCGTGCTCCTGTCCAAGTTGTTGGTACTGCAGTCCCTCCCTTTCCAAATGGTGGACTCTGCACCGTTCAGAGAACTTATGCCTTGTGCCGAGCCGAGATGGAGAGTTCCAAGCCGTAATTTCTTTTTCCAAAAAGGGAGTACCAGCACTTCATAAATATGTAGAACAGAAGGTGGGCCAGTCCTTGAGCTTATCGGTTTGTTCCAAGATGCACAGCAGCGCGGACGTCTGGAGCTGTAACTACGGTCAGGGCCAGTACATGTCCTTTACGGCCCACTGGGTGAATGTGCTTCCTGCCCAGGCACACCAACAACTTGGACAGGAGACGCCGCTTTCTCCTCCACGTTGTCAAACTGCGGCTCCTGCGCCAATGTCCGCCTCCTCCTCCGCCACCAACACCACCATCTCAGCCTCCAAAAGTACTGCTCCATCATACCACATGTGTAGGGCACAGCGGTGTCACGCAGTTCTACACCTGGCTTGCCTCGGCGAACGAAGTCACACAGGGGAGGAACTGCTCTGCGTCAAGCAGCAAGAAATCGATGTGTGGCTTTCTCCGCGCCAACTGCAAATCGGAACCATGGTGACGGACAATGGGAATAACATGGTTTCCGTGCTGCACCGAGGAGGGATGGTCTCTGCGCCCTGCATGGCGCACGTGTTCAATCTGGTTGTGAAAAGGTTCCTGAAGTCTTCCACCGATCATCAGAAGATTCTGAAAATGACCAGGAAACTGTGCAAGCACTTCCTCCATTCCTACAAAGCCAGGAACACCCTCCTCGAGTTGCAGTGGCAGAACGGCCTCCACCAACATACTCTGATATGCTATGTTTCCACCCACTGGAATTCCAGCCTGCACATGTTGGACCGACTGTATGAACAGAGAAAGGCCATTAACGATTTTTTGATGATCCAGGCGGACAGGAGTACTCCCCTGTGTAACTTTGATGTCAGCCAGTGGCAGCTCATGTGTGACACCTGCCGTTTGCTGAGGCCATTCATTATTTGTCAGTCGCCAGGACTACGGGATGAATAACGTCATTCCACTGCTTCATGTCCTGGAACAGATGCTGAAAAATCTGTCTGGGCAGGGGACTGGAGACGTGGCGACTACATCTCGCGGCCACATGAGTCCGGTGGGGACTGAAATGGAGGAGGAGGAGGACATTGGAGCAGAAGCATTGTCTGGTGAAATGAGTGAATTTTCTACCCAGGTGACAAGAGAGGAGGAGCAGGAGCAGCTGGAGGAGGTAGATGGAGATGAGGAAGACGAGGCAGATGACCCGCAAGCACCGTGGCAGTATACAGTGGAGATGGAGGCAGGGAGCCCCTCGGAGTCACTTGTGCAGATGGCCCGCAGCATGCTGATTTGCCTGGCTAGTGACAGCTGAATAGTCACCATCCGACAGAGGGATGACTTCTGGCTCTCCACCCTATTGGACCCTCGCTACCGGTCCAAAATGGGAGCCTTTTTCCCAGCTGCCGAGAGGGAGGACAAACTCAAATACTATAGCGAAATCCTCTGTAGTCAGTTGACCACTGCCTATGTGCGGCAATGTCCCTCCTCTGACAGGTCTGACCGGGGGGTTCTTCAGCGCTCACGTACTACTGCCACGGCTGCTGGGTGGAGGTGGGGGGGTGGGAGCAGTGCCAGCTCCATCAGCAGCAACCTAAGTCTGGAGTCATGGATGAGCAGCTTCCTTCACCCGCCTAGTGAGGAGGGCAGTCGCCAGAAGCAGCAGCAGGACCTGGAGCAGTCCGTGAACCAACAGGTGGTGGCCTACTTGGACAGCACTCTGCCACCCCAGTTAGAAGATCCGCTGGACTACTGGGCAGGCAAACTGGATGTGTGGCCGCAACTTGCCGAGTTTGCAGTGGCGAAGCTGTCCTGCCAGGGCAGTAGTGTGGCATCAGAGTGGATGTTCAGTGCGGCGGGGACCATTGTTACCCCAAGGAGAACCCGCTTGTCCACAGGAAATGTGGAACGACTGATCTTTGTCAAGATGAATCAGGCGTGGATCGCCCAGGATTTCCACACACCAATGCCTTAGGCGTTAGACTACATCAGCCATGATGCTTCACATAAACTGTGAGAAATGAGTCTGGGTTCAAACTACCTGCCTCAGCCACTATTCTGATGCCGCCACCCGCCTGATGCCACACATTTGCTGCCAGTTTCTCCATCATCTTACCACCATCTTTACCAGGGACTGGTATTGCCACCCACCTCCACGCTCAGTCATTGTGCCACTCTATGACCTCATGCTGCTGCTGCTGTTTCTGGTGCCGTGACATCCACACTGTGTCATTGTGCCACTCTGTGGCCTGCTCCAGTTTTTTGCCACCTCCAGAATGTCATTTTGCCACTGTCTGACCTCATGCTGCTGCTGTGGCTGCTGCCGTGGCCTCCAAACTGTGTCATTGTGCCACTCTCTGACCTCATGCTGCTGCTGCTATTGTTGCTGCTACAGTCACCTCCACACCCTGTCGTTGTGCCACTCTCTGACCTCTTGTGTTGCTCCTGCCGTCAACTCCACTCTCTGTCATTGTGCCACTCTGTGGCCTACTACTGTTTTGCCACCTCCAGAATGTCATTGTGCCACTGTCTGACCTCATGCTGCTGCTGTGGCTGCTGCCGTGCTCTCCACACTGTGTCATTGTGCCACTCTGTGGCCTACTCCTGTTTTTGCCACCTCCAGAATGTCATTGTGCCACTTTCTGACCTCATGCTGCTGCTGTGGCTGCTGCCGTGCCCTCCACAATGTGCCACTCTGTGGCCTACTCCTGTTTTTGCCACCTCCAGAATGACATTGTGCCACTGTCTGACCTCATGCTGCTGTGGCTGCTGTCACCTCCACTCTCGGTCATTGAGCCACTCTGTGCCCTACTCCTGTTTTTGCCCCCTCCAAAATGTCATTGTGCCACTGTCTGACCTCATGCTGCTGCTGCCTTGACTTCCACTCTCTGACATTGTGCCACTCTGTGGCCTACTCCTCTTTTTGCCACCTCCAGAATATTTTTGTGCCACTGTCTGACCTCATGCTGCTGTTGTGGCTGCTGCCGTGCCGTCCACACTGTGTCATTGTGCCACTCTGTGGCCTACTCCTGTTTTTGCCACCTCCAGAATGTCATTGTGCCACTGTCTGACCTCATGCTGCTGCTGCTGTCACCTCCACTCTCTGTCATTGTGCCACTCTGTGGCCTACTCCTGTTTTTGCCACCTCCAGAATGTAATTGTGCCACTCTCTGACCTCATGCTGCTGTGGCTGCCGCTGTCACCTCCACACTCTGTCACTGATATTGCCACCTGAGCCCTCAGCTTGTTTTTTTGCAGCTGGCGCTGCCATGACATTATCAGGCTACATTCCCGCTTCAGTTTTTTTGTCAGTTTTGCCCTCTTAAGTGCCAAGGGAATTTTATAGTGAGGTGATTCTAAGAGCGGCGGCAGTCATCTGCGTGTCATACTAAAACACAACATTGTATGAAGACCAAACCAAGCTCCCTCTGCATATTTAAGCATGGCACAACGTTCTACAGCACCCTGCAGGCTCTGTGCAGCCTGGAAATAGCTGTTTTTTAACGTGATTCGTCCCGAAGCAATTCGGACCAAAAATAATTTTGTCGGAAAATTCGGCGAAGTCACAGAATTGAATTTTTGAGAAATTCGCCCATCTCTAGTCTTCATACAATGTTGTGTTTTAGTATGACACGCACATGACTGCCACCGCTCTTAGAATCGCTTCACTCTAAAATTCCCTGTGAACTTACAGGGGCAAAACTGACCAAAAAACTGAAGCAGGAATGCAACCTGATAAAGTCATGGCAGTGCCAGCTGGACAAAAACAAGCTGAGGGCTAAGATCCTACCATAGTGTCAAAGAACACAGTAGTAGGTTACCATAGCCGCCACAAATCGCAGCACAGTAAGGGGACGATGGCAATAGACATGCCAGGGAGCTTAATCTAATTAGGTCCCGGTTTTCACCAGAGCCCGCCGCAAAGCGGGATGGACTTGCTGTGGCGGGAGTCTACCAGTTCATTACCCCTGATGTGACTTGCTTGCAGTGGCAGCCGAGGTGTTGCGAAGTACAAAATCGTAAGGCAAACTCTGAGTCGGGGACAAGTGTAAGGTCAGGACAGCCGGCAAGGATCTTGGTCAAGAAACGGAGGCAAGAGGTACGGTACACGAATATGACAGACGAGGCTCAAGGAGGAGGAGGAGGAGGTTTTTCCTGTCTGTAATTTGGACATACGATTCTCATTCTTCATACAGAAGAAGCTCATCCCAAGCTAGTTTTGCAGCATTTGCTTGTAGTTCAGTATTCCAGTTTTGTACTAAATTCCATCACTAAAGGCACCAAATGCAAAATAAGCACCTAAAACAATTCCATACGCTGCATTTCAACAAATTGGTGTCATGCAGAAATTGGATTCAAACTACCACGTTTATACTTCACAATAAACTGCGTTGTAACTTTTTTAGATATTAATGAAGAAGCTGAAGGAGGTAGAATTACCTTGGCCAAAAATGGTTTTGGAACGTTAGCAAACTGACTACAGAGGATTTCTCTATAGTATTTGAGTTTGTCCACCCTCTCAGCAGCTGGATAAAGGCTCCCATTTTGGACGGGTAGCGAGGGTCCAAGAGGGTGGAGAGCCAGAAGTCATTCCTCTGCTGGATGGTGACTATTCGGCTGTCACTAGCCAGGCAAATCAGCATGCTGCAGGCCATGTGCACAAGTGATTCTGAGGGACTCCCTGCCTCCATCTCCACTGTATACTGCCACGGTGCTTGGGGGTGCTTGGGGGACAGCGGCACAATGACAGAGTATGGAGGTCACGGCAGCAGCCACAGCAGCAGCATGAGGTCTGTCCAAGTCGGCCACCACCTGTTGGTTCAGGGACTGCTTCAGATCCTGCTGCTGCTGACGAGTGCCCTCCTCACTAGGCGGGTGAAGGAAGCTGCTCGTCAGCGACTCCAGACTTAGGTTGCTGCTGATGGAGCTGGTATTGCTCCTACCCCCCCCACATTCCCACAGCAGCCGCGGCAGTGGTACGTGAGCGCTGAGGAACACCCCGTTAAGACCTGACGGAGGATGGACGGTGTCGCACATAGGCAGCGGCCAACTGAATTCACAGGATTTCTCTATAGTATTTGAGTTTGGCCTCCCTCTCAGCAGAAGGAAAAAAGGCTCCCATTTTGGACCGATAGCGAGGGTCCAATAGGGTGGAGAGCCAGAAGTCATCCCTCTGCCGGATGGTGACTATTTGGCTGTCACTAGCCAGGCAAATCAGCATGCTGCGGGCCATCTGCACAAGTGACTCTGAGGGACTCCCTGCCTCCATCTCCACTGTATACTGTCACGGTACTTCTGGGTCATCTGCCTCATCTTCCTCATCTCTCTCTACCTCCTCCGGATGCTCCTGCTCCTCCTGTCCTGTCATCTGAGTAGAAAAACCACTCATTTCACCAGACAATGCTTGTGCTCCAATGTCCTCCTCCTCCAGTTCAGTCCCCAATGTACTCATGTGGCCGCGAGATGTAGTCGCCACGTCTAGAGATGGGCGAATTGATTCTAACAAAGTGGACTTCATTTAGAATTTCAGGAAAACTTCGGTTCTGAACGAAGTCGAAGTTTGGGGTACTTCGGGGGAACGAAGCGTGCTTTTGATTGATAAAATGGCTGCGAGCACATGGCGTTACATGGGGCAAAGAACTCTGGGAGGAAGAAGGGCATAGCCTACATGACATGTGCAGAGATGAAGCCAATCATAGACCGGCGGGATTCTGTGATGTCACCGCACTATATGAGTCCAGGTGCGACGCTGGGAGCTCATACCGCTCTCACTGCACTGATTAGGGAAGGTGCTGCTGTGGCTGCTTATGATAGCTGATACTAAAGAACTCATTTTTATACAGCGATTTTTGGGGGGTGTCTCAGCTTGTCTCAGAGACTGCTTCTCTTAACATTCTATTTCTGATTTTGTGGGGTATCAAAGATATGGGCTTAGCTAAGATTAACCAAGTTTGATGGTGGAAAGGGGCCACTACTGTCAAGCAGAAGGAGCCTTTCAGGAGGTGCCATAAAGCAGATGAGTGTGCGCCTGAGTGTCTTTTGATCAGGAGGTCAGAGGAGATGCCACCATGAAAGCTGAGTAAACAACTTTTGGACATTTACTCAGGTTCTGTGAGGTGTCGGTGGGCAGAGCTTTGAGAAATAAACATGTCTCTGGAGACACTGCCAGGATATGATACGTCTATTTTTAAAGGACAGTCTCTGAATATGACACTGAGAATGTGCACTCAACTTCTTTGGTTGACCATGACGAGGCCTATTCTGAGTGGAACCTGTCTTGTTAAAGCACTGTATAGTCTTGGCCACCATTCTGCATCTTAGTTTCAGGGTGTTGGCAATCTTTCTATAGCCCAGGTCTTTATGTAGATTTTTTCAGATCCTCTGACACTTCTTTGCCTTGAGTGTGAGAGCAAAAACACCAAATTAAACAGCACTGCTCCCCGTTTACAACTGAGACCTTGTAACACTAATGAGTTACATGACACCATTGGGGCAAATGACAAATTGGGCACAGCGGTTTTAGACATTCATGGCTATGTGTTAAGTTATTTTGAGGGCACACCAAAACTACACTGTTATGCAAGCTGTACACTCACTACTTTACATCATATCAAAGTGACATATCTTCAGTGTTGTCCTATGAAAAGACATAATACAATATTTACAAAGATGTGAGGGGAGTACTCAATTTTGTGAGATGCTGTATATAAATTTGGTAGATAGTTTTTTTTTTCAGTCCACTTTTTCTTAGGTGACGGTTTGTTCATTCACTAATTTGTCTTTTAACTGCTATTAAAAATACATGCTATCTTGTTTCATCTTTGCTGTATACTATGTTCCCCTAAATTATGAACTTTGACTGCTGAGCAGCACCATGGGAGTTGTATTTTATTTAAGTTTATATTCATAATATGCATATACCTGATGATACAATACCTCCCAACTTTTAGTGATTGCAAAGAGGGAAACATCAGGCCATGCCGCCAACCACAACCAAATGAATAACATCACACCAGAACACGCCTCTAACCATGTCGCACCTAAAAGAATCATGCCCTGCCCCTTCCAGCAGACCAGTGCCAACACAACATTTACTGAGGTCTGTACATACTGTATATATTTATATGAAGTAATTTATTGCATATACATAAATCCATAGCTGTAAGACAATGTTCTTTGGATGATACCTCATAATAATGGTCATACAGTGACCCCGTAGTACAGTGGGGAATAAAAGTATTTAGTCAGCCACCAATTGTGCAAGTTCTCCCACTTAAAAAGATGAGAGAGGCTTGTAATCAACCTCAACTATGAGAAACAAAATGAGAAAACAAATCCAGAAAATCACATTGCCTGATTTGGAAAGAATTTATTTGCAAATTAGGGTGGAAAATTACATATTTGGTCACCTGCAAACAAGCAAGATTTCTGACTCTCACAGACTTGCAACTTCTTCTTTAAGGGGTTCCTCTATCCTCCATTCATTACCTGTAGTAATGGCACCTGTTTGAGCTTATCAGTATAATAGACACCTGTCCACAACCTCAACAGTCACACTTCAAACTCCACTATGGTGAAGACCAAAGAGCTGTTGAAGGACACCAGAAATACATTGTAGCCCTGCACAAGGCTGGGGATATTGAATCTGCAATAGGCAAGCAGCATTGTGTGAAGAAATCAACTGTGGGAGCAATAATTAGAAAATGGAAGACATACAAGACCACTGATAATCTCCCTCAATCCAGAGCTTCCCCCAAATCTCACTACGTGTGGTCGAAATGATCACAAGAATGGTGAGCAAAAATAACAGAATCATACGGGGGGACCCAGTGAATGACCTGCAGAGAGCTGGGACAAAAGTAATAAAGGCTACCATCAGTAACACACTATGCCACCAGGGAGTCAGATCCTGCAGTGCCAGACATGTCCCCCTGCTTAAGCCAGTACAGGTCTGGGCCCGTCAGAAGTTTGCTATGGAGCATTTGGATGATCCAGAAGAGCATTGGGAGAATGTCTTGTGGTCAGATGAAACCAAAGTAGAACTGTTTGGTAGAAACACAACTCATCGTGTTTGAAGGAGAGAGAATTCTGAGTTGCATTTAAAGAACACCATACCTACTGTGAAGCATGGGGGTGGCAACATCATGCTTTGGGTTTGATTCTCTGCAAAGGGACCAGGATGACTGATCGGTAGTGATGAGCGATTGTGTCAACTATCGTTATTGATTCGATAGTTGATATCGGCAATTATCATGACGATATCCGATAGTCGATAACAGATTACTGCCGATGACCATTAAAGTCTAGGGGAGAGGAACAACACCTTCATTCTTACAACTAAATAGGGCTGGAGAAGCTGGAATTAACATCCACAACAGTAAACTGGATACGTGCTACATCTTAGGCAACACGATAAGGCAACAAGAGTCACAGAAAAAAACACACAGACTATTTACTATCCCTGTCCTGTACCACAGCATGACCCTTAAACCTGCATGACCCACAAATTAAAAAGTGCCAGAAGGCAGTATTATTTGAACCATCATTTTAGTTGAACTGGATATTGACTATCCCTGTCCTGGAACGCAGCATGACCCTTAAACCTGTCTGACCCACAGATTAAAAAGTGATGGAAAAAGGAGTCTTTCAACCACCATTTTAGTTGAACAAGACATTGACTATGCCTGTCCTGGACCGCAGCATGACACTCAAACCTGTCTGACCCACAGATTAAAAAGTGCTGGAAAAAGGAGTCTTTGAAGTACCATTTTAGTTGAACTGGACATTGACTATACCTGTCCTGGAATGCAGTATGACCATTAAACCTGTCTGACCCCCTGATTAAAAAGTGCCGGAAAAAGGAGTCTTTCAACCACCATTTTAGTTGAACGGACGTTACTATCCCTTCCTGGCCACAGCGAGCCCCAAACTGCATGCCCCCCCCAGATTTAAAAAGGTGGGAAAAAGGGGAGCCCTTTCAACCACAATTTTATTAAAATGGACTTTGACTATACCTGCCCGGGACCCCAGCATACCCCAAAACCCTTTTTTTTGACCACGATCAAAAAGGGGGCACTAGCAATTTTTACAGTGCTGTTTTAGTAATTTTTGTAATGACTTTTGTTTACAAAATTTATTTAGGGAAGTTTTTTTTATAGTTTTTACTTTTATCATTTTGCTTTTTTTCAAGTTGAAAAACATACAACATTCCCCCCCGCAGTTAAAAGTTATTTTTTACACGTGTAGAGTTTTTAATTAAATTCGCACACCCCAAAAGTAAAAAAATGTCCAATCACCCCCAAAACACTTCTTATTGAGAAGACATTTGCCCCCGGCTTCTGAATGTTTTCAGCCCAATAATTCAGGGTTTCATTTATCCTCCAAACCCTTTCTCGTGTTTAGGGACGACCCCCTGGAGAAAAAATGATGCGCCCCATAGTGACTCCAGCCCCCGAAATTTTTAAAAACCTCAAATTGGCAATTTGTGTCCAGCGCTGAGCCCTTTTTGACACTACTTTAAACCCCACAGAAATCACCTTTAAAAACTTATTTTTTTGAAATTTTAAGCTCCCTGATTCCCCCAACGGTGAAAGGAAGGGCTGGCATCGTCTCTATTAACACGGGAAAAATGCCCTTAAAATCAGCAACGAAAAAGTCGTGCTGAAGCAAGTGTGGGAAAAGGAAGGTGAGGTAACACCTCCAGCCCCTTTCCCCATATACAGTCAAGAACTGGGGATTCTTTCCCCTCCGTATAAGTGGGGGGGGACAAATTGAGCTTCACTTTAAAACGGTGGTTGACCCCTCCTGTTCCACTCGGGGCCCTTTTTTCTTGGGATTTTTTTTCTCGTTTACTCAAGTGCTGGAGAAAATTTCTCTTTCTTTTGTTCTCTTCCCTCTCCATACCCATTCCTCTGCAAACCTACACGGTCAATCTTCCCGTACCCCCCTTTAAAAATTCAAGGAATTTTGTACCCGCAATTTTGTACAGCAAGTTTTTTAGAGTTTTTCTAGAAAACACATTTTTAAAAAAAGGGGAATCCCCACGACTTTGTTTCTTTTTTTTTAAAATTGATTAAATGGTTTTTCCAACAGGGATTGCTAGCTATGTTAGATCTTGCAAAAACAAGTCATTTTTCAAAAGTTTTCATTTACATGTCCTACCTATTCCCGTTTTGACAGAAACCCTGGCCCCCAAAAAAACAAAACAGCCCTTCACCACCTTTTTACAATGTGAAAAACAAAGCTGTTAAAAACCCCTTTTTTTTCAATAGGCCTGTAGTATAGCGTATGTACAGCAACATGCCCCAAAAATTCAAAACAGACCCCTTGGCCATCTTGACAATTGTGAACAACAAATGCTGTTAGAAACTTCTTTTTTTTTTTTTTAATAGACCTGGGTAGCATAGCTGGTTTCACAGCATATACCCAAACAATTATAAAAAGACTTCTCACCACGTTACAAATTGTAGGGGGGAAAAGCCTCTTTGAACCACATTTCTGTTTCCCAAAAGGGCCTTGATTATAGCGATCTCACATCACCATGGAAATTTAAAACCTTGACATTTTGAAAATTTGAAAAGGGGTTTTTGTTGCCAAAAATACCGGGATCAAACGAAAACATAACAAAACTGTTTTTTGACCTTTTTGCACCCAACTTTGTTCATTTTAAAGCAGCCCTCCACTAAATCTTAAAAAAGCAAATTTTAAAAGTCCACCCCAGGGGAAATTGAAAGGTGCCAAAAAAACCGTTAAAAAAAAAAACATAACAGAACGTGGTTTTTTTCTTTTTGCCCACCCAGCTTTGTTCATTACCCCAGCAAACCCGTAAATCTTAAAACAGCAATTTTTAAATCACCACAGGTTTTAATTGAAAAGGGGCCCAAAAAAACCGTGTATTATATAAAAAAAATAAAAAGATACGTGTTTTTTGACTTTTTTGCGCGCCCAGCTTTGCTCATTGGGCCCCAGCATTTTCCCCTAAAAACTTTTAAAAAAGCAATTTTTATATTCCCCCAAAGGTTTAATCAAAGGGGCAAAAAATAACCGTGGGAAAAACGAAAACATAACAGATAGGTGTTTTTTTTACTTTTGCGCCCCAGCTTTGTTCAATTTACCCAGCAACCACGTAAATCTTTTAAAAAACAATTCTATGTCACCCAACCCGGTGAAATTTAAAGGTGCAAAAAATCCGTTATTATACGAAAAATAACAGATACGTTTTTTTTTTTACTTTTAAACACCCAGCTTTGTTCATTAAGCAAACCTCCACGTAAATCTTAATACAGCAATTCTAAAGTCACCACAGGGGAAAAAGAAAGGGCAAAAAATACCGGGGTTTTTATACGGGAAAAAATAACAAAATTTTTTGATTTTTTTTTTGGGGCCCCCCCAGCATTGCTCATTTACCCCAAACTTCCACGTAAATTTTTAAAACCGCAAATTTTAAAAGTCACCACAGCGGGAAATTTTTGGGTTTCAAAAAATACCGTTTATTATACGAAAACATGTAAGATACCAGTTTTTTTTACTTCTGCGCACCCAGCTTTTTTCCCTTTTAAGCCCGCTTCCACGTAAATCTTAAAACAGCAAAACCAAAAGTCCCCACAGGAAATTGAAAGGTGCAAAAAATACCTGTTAATTAAAACAAAACTAACAAATACGTGTTTTTTTCTGGGACTTTTGCCCCTCCAAAATTTGTTTTATAGACACCTT